>VDFB02362313.1:244731-266670 GCA_007258455.2 Sequoia sempervirens
CTGTAGTAAGTAGCCAGTCTATAGGGCATAGTTTGATTTTATAGAAGGATGCTCAAGAAAGGAATCATCAAGTGATAGTGAGTGAGATGTTTGAGATTGCAGCTGAGGGTGCAATACCCAGTCTTAAAGGAAGTTAGCAAAGTAGTAAATGTGCAAGAAAATTAAATCATACACAACAAACAATTCACAATGTTATCTTGCATAATGCCTTGAGTTTGAAGACAAAATGTAATTGTATCTTGATGAAAGTGGTAACCTTAATGGTTAATCACTAGAAACCATGATTTTAAAACATGCTATTGTGTTTATGGAGGAAACATTTGAAGCAGGGCAGTGAGTGGTGGTTTGGAACAATGACAGGTATGAAGGACTTGCTTTATATGCATACTATGCAGTCTAGCTTAAAACAACATTCTTAGAAGAGATTGAAGCTGGATTATGGAACCCAAGGGTTACCATGAAAATGATTAAAGCAAAGACTGAAATCTATTTAAAATACACGGTCATGAAGATATTAAAGATGTCACATGCAAAACCCTAGTAGCTGGAGTAATGAATACAGTGCCAAAGAGGATAGTGTGCTAGGGAAAATTTAGGAGATCTCCACATTATCTAATTATAGGGAAATACATCATTTATTTATTTTTTTAATTAAAATAAATCATTCTAAACCCTATATAGGATACATTGATACTTTAAAAGCCTCTGAAGGAATTTGAGATTATGCAAATATATGTCAACTAAATACCTAGATTACAAATAGTAGTGGAAACAATGTAAGATTTGTTGAGCAGAGAAGGAATGAGATAAGTAGCAATGAATCCTATGCCTCCTTTCATGCACATCTCGTCATCGTTCTCTGTCATTCTTTACTGAAATACTTCTCCATTTTAGCAGTCTATGCTTGAAAATAATGTTTTGACGAAGGTTGTAGAGTATGTTTATTAAAATGAAAACTCCATTCTAATGGGCTATGCCTGAAAATAAGATTTTGAAAAAAGTTTTAGGGTATGTTTATTAAAGTTTTAGAGTATTTTGGCCGGCTATATTCTTGATTCCTTAAATGATTCAAATAGATTGTGACTAAATAAATGACTAACTATTTAGTGATTTTTATTTGTGTGACTAAATAATTTTTAATCAATGACCAAACTAGTAATTTATTTACTCATTTATAGTTGAGTTGAAAAAAATGAGCAGAATTTAGTCATTTTTAGTTGTTGTGACTAAAATTTTTAGTCACCTAGTCATTTGTTTTCCAAATTCTACTATTGTGTGCTTCCTTATGCAATTAGGGCTCTCTCAATGTTGAGGGCCCTAGGGATAAGCTCGTCATAAGAAGTGACACATTACATCTTTAACTAAAAGGATAAATCCATATTGACATTAGCAATGATGATTCTGACTTGTTGCTCCTTAGGAATGGGTCACTTGCTCTTAGTAGCTCGCTACCTCCATCATTATAAGAAGTTTGCGATCAAGTTCAATATTCTGATTTTAGGAGTCTAACGGTTGGAAATCATAATAAAATCAGAATTTAATAAGTTTTGGAATTAGCATTTTAAAGCATTTTTTGGGGTCATTAACTTCAAACTATCTTCTCTTTTGTAGGGGTGGTTGCATGCCAAATTTTTTTGGTGTAAAATATCAGAATTATTAGATTTTGTTACCTGTCTATGAGTAAAAATTATTGGAGTGTGAGTTTGATATTTTTTGAAGATCTAAATAGGAAAGCTTGGTAAAGAAAAATCATGTCAGATAATATTAGTCCAAAACAAAATAAAGAGACACTTGATAGATTGTGGGCTAGATTGAAAATAAAGGTTGATGGGAAATGTTATTGTCCTTGCAATAATTGCAAGGGCTTAAAGATGAGATAAATTTTAATCACAACAGCTAAGAAACATTGTAGGAAACATGGTCACATTGAAGGGGGCATGATTATCATCCATTGGTAAGTTTTTCATTATATGTGTTTATATTGATTGAATTTGTAAATGTTTATATCTTTTTAACATTATATATATATATATATATATATATATATATATATATATATATATATATATATATATAATCACTTGATCATGATCATGGTTTATTTGTGTCTATCATTATTATAAAGGTGGGGTGCCCTAGGGCACATGATATGGATTATCACAGCTTAGAGAATGTGGTTTTGCAAGTGGAAAAACATGGAGCTGTGAATATTGAAGATGAAGTTAATGATCCTATGGAAGAAGATGATCATATGCCAGAAAACACAGTTGAAGATGGTGGTATAGATACATTGATCCATGACACATTTAGTGGCAGAGCTAATCATGATGATCGAGATGACTTTGATGATGTTCATGATTTACCTGTACTTAAGAAGGCATACAAGCCCCTTTATGAAGGCTCCCAAACAACTCTTCTCTCTGTTGTATTGTTGCTATTGAACTTGAAGGTTATGAATGGTTTATCAAACATAGCAGTCTCATGAATGTTAAGGTATGTCATATATGTCATCTTTTTTCATCTATTTTAATTCTTGTTAGTTCATCACTAGTAAATAAATGATGAAATATGTGCTATTAATATTCTTTATATTAAAAAGAAAAATTGTTGTAGATTGATTGGTGAATTTTTGTTACCACCATCAAATATTTTACCTTGCTCATACCGAGATTTATCTGGAATTATGAAAGATATTGGAATGGAGTATCAAGCAATAGATGCATGTCCCAATGATCATATTATATATCATAAACAACATGAATTTGCAATAGAATACCCGAAATGTCATATCAGTAGGTATCAAACAAATCAACTAACAAAAAAAGTTTCTCGCAAGGTTCTTCGTTATATTCCCATTATTCCACATATGCAACGATTATTTGTGTGTGAAAGCTTAGCACAATTTATTGATTACCATGCACAAAATAGAAGTGGAGATGACATTCTTCGAATGTATGTGAATGGTTCTGCATTTAGGGACATGGAGGAAAAGTGGCCACACTTTAAAGAAGAAACTCATAATCTCAGGCTTTCATTGGGAGTGGACGGTGTCAATCCATTTGGAGAGCTGAGATCTATTTACTCAATGTGGCCTGTTTTTGTTATCAACAATAACATTCCTCCATGGATGCCAATAAAGAGGGAGCACATAATATTTTCAATGATTGTTCCAGGTATTTGTTTACATCAATTTTATTTAACATAGTAGCATCTCATTTTTCTTATTTGTTGCATAATGACTTATATTTTTTTCATTCACTAGTCATGTACATTAATTTATATATATTGCAGTAAAATGGTTATAATAATTATGTAATGTTTATGTTCATTCAACTAGGTAAGTACCAAGTTAAAGATATGAATGTATATATCGAGCCTCTTATCAATGAGTTACTAAAGTTATGGAATGGCGTCACTATGTATGATATCTCTAGACCAATAGGACAAAGACAATTTTAATTCCATGCAATGCTTGTATGGACAATTCATGATGCCCCAGGGCTAACACATTTTTGTGGTATGTTATAACATTCGACTGCACTTTAACAATATTTAATTTTATGAAGTAGATATCATGCATGTTTTTAAAATAATCTATTCATTATATATAATAATAAAAATTGACATATTTAATCCAATTATATATGATCTTGTAGGTCTTCAAACAAAGGTAAAATTTGCATGTCCAATTTGTGGTCCAAAGATGAAATCTCGTCATTCAACAAGTTTAGGAAAGCAAGTGTTTGATGAGTATAGGCACTTCCTCCATAGAAATCATAAGTATTGAACTACTAAAAAACATATTTTCAATGGGAAAGAAGAGACTACATCAAAACCACGAAGAATGACACCTCGCCGATGGAAGTTGGAATATAATAGAATTAATCGTCAAGGTTATACATCGGATCAAATTTTTTATCTATCATATATGATATGTTTTGAAATTATATTTTTATATTGCGTTGTGTTTACTCATGTTGTAATTGACAATGATTGTTGTTAATTTTTTAAAATTATATGCTTCATGAAGGTCGTCAAGGCATTAATGGTCAGCTTCCACAGGGACTAAAAATTTATCCTAGACAATTTAGTAGGTTGCCCTACTATGAGCAGCTACAAATTGTGCATTTGTTTGATACAATGCATATCAGAAAGAATATAATAGAAACATTATAGAAAATATTGGATGGAAGGCATGATAAAGAAAAAATTGTCAAAATTGTAGTGATATTCAGGAAGCCAATCATGCAATGAAAAATGTCATTCAATTAAATAACGATGGAGACCAAAATAATATAAGTTCCCTTCCTTGGTTATTAACGGAGCAGCAAAGCAATGTTATAAAAGAAGTCATACGAAAAAATCAATTTCCCACAGGATTTGCTGCGAACATAAACAATATAATAACAAAGAAAGATGAATTTGGGTCAAGGATGAAAACACATGATTGGCATACCTTCATTAAGGTAATTATTTTGGTATATTATATACACTTGTATAATGCATGTACTTTGCAGTGTATTATGTTTACTACTTTTGAAAAAATAATGAAAAGATCATTGTATAATTGTTATAGTACGTTCTACCTCTATCTCTCCTAGACAACTTTGACAACAATGTCAAGCAAATTATATATGATCTTGGAAAATATGTGAGGTAAGTAGAAATATTTTTTCAATTCGTTGTATACATCTTATAATTGCCATTTTTTTTACTTGTTATGTAATATACTGTATATTTTTGTTAAATCTTGTTAATATATTTGCACCTTGAATCACTTCTAGATGGTTGTCATCTAAAAAAATCCATAAAGAAGATATAAATTATTGGAAGAGAAAAATTCCTCGTCTAATGTGTGAAATGTAAAAGTGTCTACCTTCAACATTTTTCAATGCACAAGAACACTACCTCATAAACCAAGTTGAGGACATTGAATTGTGTGGACCTGTACACACAAGGTCAATGTGGATGGTTGAGAGGCATTTGAAATTTTGAAGGCTTTGGTTAGACAAAGAGCACATCCTGAGGGTTCTATGGTGGAGGGATATATGGTATACCGGACCATGGTGTACATTAGTGAATATCTTCCTAAGTTTGTAGCAAAGATCCATGTAGATCGCATTTGGGATCCCAACTCTAGTAACAAATTCGAAGGGGAGTACTTGATGGGGAATGGTAGATTGAGTAAAGTGAGAGGTAATTATAAGATGGTCATGGAGATTAATTGGAATACATTTTACATATGGTTTTTATGTATATTGTACTTATTTAATTTTTAATCTTCAATATACATCAATTATAAATTAAGGTCATATACTGTGGTATTTAACTAATTATACGTCGTTTGTGAATTTCATTTTTTTTTATACAGTTGGTCGAGAGTGGGATGCACTACATTTGTACATTGCAAACAATCCTATTGCATGATGGTATGGATTGAACGATGTCAAAAATCTAGTCGTGCATTAGCATGGGAGGGTGTGGCTTCATTGGTTAAAGAAGCTCATCGTAATGGAGATTCCAATGTTACACAAAGGGAAATTGATTTAGCATATGGTTTAAGAGATAAATAGGTACATATAAATATATTAATCACCCATATTATTTAATTATTTTTAATTATATTGATGTATATATATGTTGAGATTGTTTTCTTTGCATACATTCGGCCAAGAATAAATATGTTTATCAACTGACGATATTGCAATAATTTTTACATGTTTGACATATTGCAGGTGAAACACCACAAGGCTATGTGGTGCAATGGTCATAAATTTTGAATCAAAATGTTGGATGACATGAAAAAAAATTGTGATTCTAGTATAACTACAATCTTTCAGGTGACTAATGTTTCATCTAGAAGCAACATACATCTAGAAGTCTCGAAAAAGCAATACTATGGGATTTTGGATTATATACTGGAGTGTGACTTTAAGTCCTTCAGATTAATTATGTTCGTCATCTTATGGTACATGCTAAAATTGAATGAAAATGATCCCGAGAGAACTTTTATTGAACATGATAATGGATTTACCATGGTTAATACAAGGTCGATCGAGTGAGCTGGAAATGAGCCCTATGTTTTTCCAAGCCAATGTGAGTAGGTATTTTACTCAGAGGTTCCAGGTAAACCGGGTTGGTCATTTTTTGTTAGACATGATCCAAGAGGAAGGTCGGTAAAGTATAATGTGGTGGAAGAAGAAGATATCGAAGAACTAGAAGATGATGTAGATGATGATCAGGATCAATAGTTAGTTGATGATGTCCCTAGAGAAGATGTGGAAGAGGAGGAACTAGATCATGATGATGTAGGAGTTAATGTTCATGAAGATGATATTTGTGTGGATGATGACATTATCAAAACTAATATCGATGACGATGATGATGATATGACCAATCCTTCCAATGTTGAATATGGATTGGATGATATAAAAAAATAGTTGGATGAAGAAGAAGAAGATCAATGACATTGAAATGTATGAGTTATGCGATTATATTATCTATTTGATATTAATTTCTTGATAGAATTATATTTCACTTATGTGGTTACATAATTAATTCATGATTTTTTTAATTTTTATGCCATTACATATTTAATTTATTGATGTACTTTTTAATGTTTGAAAGGTTAAAAAATTAAAACATTTCAATAGTGATGTTAACAACCTTGAAATTAGTGTGTTTTATGTTTCATGTGATCATAAAAGATTAAAAAGTCAGTTGTAGAGGTGGTTGTTGAGTGGTTGACATGTAAATTCCTTTAAAAGGCATAAAATAATCATTGTAATGGTTGTTGATGGTTGAGGATTTAAAATACAAGCTCTTGACATTAAAAAATCTATGTTTTTCTTCAAAATTTATGTATTTTTCCTATTATGCAGCACTGTACGGTCACATGTAGCCATATTTTGATGTGAAATAAATTCCATGTCATGAAGATATTTGTTAGCTTTGATTTGAATCTGATTTGAGGGCTTAAGGCATTGATTTGAGTTAGAAAGCTTCATTTCTTTGCATATAGCTTGATTACCCTGTTTTTGAGAGTTTTGTAGTCCAAACATGATATAAAGGGGCTCTTACACTTTTTGTAATTGCTGTAGCTTGTGTAAGAGGCCCCATGGATACTGTTCTAATTGTAGGATGCATGAATAGGGCATAGGATGAGAAATAAAGAAGGTATAACTATTGTCCTCAAGAGTTTTGTGAAGAAAAGCATGTGAAATGAGAGGTTCAAGCCTAGCTTTCAACAAAATATGTATGGGAGATCTGATTTTATGAATTTTTATCCATGTGCAGATGTAATGGGTTGTTTCTTCCCCTCTTCCCCTCTCCCTTCCCCCTCCTAATCATCTCTCTCTCTCAAGTCTCTCCCTCCTACCTCCTCTACCTCTCTCAAGTCTCTCTCTCTCTCACTCACTCCTATGTCTCTCCACTCTGCCCTTAGCCCTCTACCCTTAACCCTTAAATCCTTAAACCATTAAACCATCTATCCTCTATCTCTCTTCCACTCCCTCCCTTTCTCTCTCAAGAATCTCCCTCCTACCCCCTCTCCCTCTCTTAGGTCTCTCTCTCTCACTCACTCCCTCTATCTCTCTCCCCTCTACCCTTAACCCTAAACCATACACACTTAACCCTTAAAAACTCTACCCTCTATCTATATCCCACTCCATCCCTCCCTCCCTCTCTCTTTCAAGTCTCACCCTCCTACCCCCTCTCCCTCTCTTAGGTCTCTCTCTCTCTCTCTCAGTCACATCTCTCTCCCCTCTACCCTTTTAACCATCTACCTGATTGAACTTCAAATTTTTATCCTACCTTATGTCTCTTGTCATCTATGGTGTTCAGGAAAATCCTAGGGTTGGGGTTTTACCTTTGTCCTCATGTAAAACCCTAGTATTATCTTACACCTTAGGAAGGATCTATTTGACCGTTACTTTTTGGGAGAGTTTTTAAAACATCTTAAGTCCCATCACTTTGTCTAGGTCTGGCACCCTTTAGTTTTATCATTTTATTTCCTTCGTTTAATTTTATTCTCCTAAGTCTTGGATGGTCTCATGCTCCCTCATTTAAGTGACAACTTATGTCAAATTATTTGTTGTTGGCCTAGTGATGTCCCCTTATTCCTTTAATAAATGTTTTTATTTTGTAGAGGGACAAGTTCGCATGATCGATGATCAATCATCATTCGATCTCAGTCGTTCCCCACCATCCTGCAATGACCCCACCACACTGTCTTGGTTGATCATGATATAATGAGAAAGCACCACGTGTCTCATCTAGTGATGCTAAAGGGATGATAAAATACTTTTATGCATCTATTTGATTTTAATACATTATGTAGCGGGTTACTAACGTGTTTATGAGATGCACATGCTTCAAATCAATGCAAATGTTATAATCTCGGTAGGAAAGGTGCTCGATGGTTAAAGAAAAAGTTGGTGACTGTGTTGGATGAATTGGATTGCCGATGGTTGAAGATCCATGGTTGCCCGCCATCGCGTGATCAAAAGTTTCTAGGTTTTTATCGATTGCGATATCACGGGTGAGTGCCAGATGAATTTTGTTGGCAATGCATGCTATGGTGGGCCCCTTGTTACCATGATGAAGATTGTGTTAGTTTGATTTGAAGGAAGTCATTCGATGATCTGACCAAGGTGAAAGATCAAAGGCCAATATTTGAATCTGCATTGAATGTGATTGGAGTCATTCGTGTAGCGTGCGAGTAAGCTTTAATGGTGAACATGACATCTACTGCTAGGGTTTGATTGAAATAAAGCAATTTTTCTTCTGTTTTTGGTATCATAAAGTATTCAAAACATCTTTGCAGAGTAGTTGCGGAGCCAAGGATGAAGTTACAAATTGTTACAACAAGAATTTGGGTTTCTGCAAGCACAAAGTTGTTAGTTCATTTATGTATCTCCTAGTTATTCTGAATTTTAATTTGGGGGAAATTTGTTTTGTGCTTGTCGTAGGGCTTGTCGATAGTTTTTTTTAGGGATATAAGTTAATTGAATTATGGGAAATTGCAAGGTTTTGTTTTGTAATTTCATATTTTATTAAGACCTAGTTTGCTTAAAGTTTGAAATAGCAAGGAAGCCCTAGTTTACTCAGGATGGCACTGACAAAGCAACACTCTAGCTAGATTGATTATTTAAGTAGAAACATATATGATGATTTCCTAGATCAATTTCCCTTGTTGAAAAATGATAGGAAGAAGGGTTTGGTTTTGATGCAAGGAAAAAATCTAGGGGAGGGATTAGTATATAATTGTTCTAACATAGCTGATGCTAGGGCTCCTCTCACTAGTCTAGAGATGTTCAGATTTTGGTTTGGACAGAGGAATTTTCCCCACACCTTTTCTAATGGTTGGATGTATGATATGGGGAAGTTAGTGGTACCAAATGTGTTCCCTATTATAGACTTGCTTAGGGCAGTGGTTGCACGATATGACCCTATCACGTGGGTGATTTGAGATAATGATGGAAAGGTTCTGTTAAGCATCAATAGAGAGGAATTCTGACAGGTTTTTGATATTAGTGAGCCTAGTACATTCTTGGTTCCTATTGATCTTGAAGAGATGAAGAAGGAATATGGGAGGTTAAAATCACTTCTCAGAGATCTAAGTTTCTCCCACCTCATTTAGCTAGGGTAGGAGGTTCAAAATTCCATATTAGCCCTAATGACCAAGAACCTTTCAGACTGAATTTCTTTGCAAAGCATTTCTTGGCTACCTTTTACTCATTGTGCCAAATTTTGGGTTTTCACCCCAACACAATGATGCCTATTTCTTACATGTTTATGGGGGTGCAAATACAACACCCTAATTTCTCAGTAATTTATGATTTTGCTTCTTTATTGGTCGAAAAGATACATGAAGGGTTGTCAAAGTTGCAAAAAAATGATACAGGCACTCCATTCTTCTGGTATTCCATGTTAATGTATATGTTATTGTATAAGAATGTTGAATTCTTCTCTGAGAAGATGGAGTTAAGGTTGTGGGTTGATGGAGAAAGATTTTCGGTGCAGGTATGGACTACAGATTTATCATGTAATAGGGAAAACACCAGTTATGTGCATTTTAAAGGGGAGGAAGCTAGAATTGAAGGTTTTCCATAATTGGGGTGATATCATTCCATACACAGTCAACACTATCTTGAGGGTGTATGGTTTTTTAGGGGACCCCTCATATATTGTTGTACAATGTGCCTCCAAGAGTGGGGTTTGTAGAAGTCATGTGGCAGATTGGTTGTATCCATGAGGACAACCTTATTGGGAAAGGTAAAGGAAAATTCTTCCCGGATTACACTATGGTGTCAAATTTTGTTTTTTCAAAGGGAGGCTGGATACATTTTGGGAAATTTTTTGAGGAATACCATTTGAGGTGTGGCCCCAAGTGACATCATGATCTTGAGGGCTTTTCTCTTTACAAAAAAAGGATAAAAGGTGGTAATTTTGTGCATGAGTTTAACTTCCCTAAAGACTTGATTAGAAATGAATTTGACCTAAATAGGTAGGAGTTGAACAAGGAGAAGTGGGTAGCTTATGACAAGCTATTGGCTATTATGCACAAAATGGATCCAAAGTATGATCCATTGATGGAGTTCAATCCATATCATAAGAAAATTGACTTCTTGATTGGAAACTTCAAAGAAATCATGGGCACCTTGATGACCAAAAAGAAAATTGGAGTCAGATTTGGGCATACAAGAGCAAGATGCCAGGCCAATTGAAGTGAGGCCAACTTACCAACCTATAGAAAGATGGCCTATTTACAAAAGGAAGATAAATGATAGTAGTGATGAAGAAGAAGAGGACAGAAAGGGGAGGAAAATAATGAAATTTCCTAGATAAAAAGGTCCAAAGTTCAAAATGCCTAGAGCAATCAAGATTATTGACTTGGATGCATCACCTGAAAACAGTCCCTCAGCACCACCATCAAAGCCAAGCCCTAAAAGGAAAATAATTGAACAATCACAAGAGAATTTGGGGGATGAGATTGTTGTCACTGACCAAGACATGCAAATGGGTATGCCTTCCCCTCCTAGGCCGTCTGAATTGGTTCTCTTTGATTTGGATATGAAAGGAAAATGTGTACAAGATGCAAGAATGGAGGCATGTAAAGAGTTTCTAGATGACAATGCATTTGTAAACACTTTGGTCTTCTTGCAACTAGTATGGAGAATGAAATTGGAAGAATATCAAGATAAATTCAAGAGGAGAAGAGAATTGAGACCTGATAGGTCAGACCAAGAGAATGATGATGAAGTGAAAGTTGAACTAATGGAAGAGTTCAAGAACATCACTCCTGAGGAGGGGAGAAAATTAGTAAATCAAGTTGGTGTCTTGATTTTACCTGAATGGGACATTGCAGATGTTGTAGCTTTCAAATACTATTATGAAGTCCAAGCACCCCTTACAAGACTCTGAAGAAGAGCTCAAGGCAGCATTGCAAGATTTTTCCTTCAGTGAAGAGTATGAAACTTTAGCAATTTGGGCTTTGGCCCCTCAAGGGAGAAATCCAAATGTTACTAATATTAACCCAAATCTAAGAGGAGGGTTGATAATAAAGAGAGCTTCAGGGACCTCAACCACATAGGCTACTAATTTGACTGTAAATGTGGCCAAATTGTCCCAAAAGATTGTTGAAAGAGAGGAGGCTAAAAAGAAAAGCTTAATGGAGAAGTACAATGCCATAATTGAGGAATATAGAAAGATGTAGTAAAGGAATGTTGAGCTACAAACTGAGGTGGATAGGTTAAAGAACAAGCAGATTGGGGAGACATCAAGTGCTCCAAGGATCAGAACATTTCCTTCCAAATCAAGGTCAATGCCTCCTACTTCTCCTATTGTTTCTACACCAGGGTCTCCCAGTCAAACTCCTTCCCTTAGCCCTACTTTAGAGCTAATTGATGAAGAAATGGAATACTCAGTCGATCCTTTGAAGAAGCAAATAATGCATAAGATTTTAGAGTTACAAGCATCCTTGAAGGTGAGTGAGGAGGGAATTTTCTTAAAGAAAAGGGAGGTTGTAAATGTTGTATTGAGACATTTAAATGATAAAGTTGATGATAGATTGTCATCTATGCATTCTTTATATTCTTTATTATTAAGTGCAATAAATAATATTGATAGGGATCAGGAGGTTGTAGTACCATTAATTGAAAGATGGATCCCTAGGGCCAATGACCTTGACACCATGTATAAAGCTTCAAGGTTTTATGTAAATAATAGGCCCAAATCATTAAGGCCTACTCAGGTATTAGTTAAAGCATTACAAGGTTTTCAGACCTTACCAGATGACTTGGGTAGGAAGATCAAAGAATTGGTGAAGAACTTTGATGATTGGAGCGACACATTGCTACCTAACATAATTGATGAGTAGGGAAATATTAGGTCACTCCAGCAATGGCAGGATCAGGCAAATGAAGTCATCAATTGTCAAATTAGATTAATTTGTGATGACTCAGATGATGATTTATTGGTGAGCTATATGGATAAAATTATTAGCACTAGTTCATTCTTTGAATCTTTTGAAAGAGAAGCAAATCAGGTGGAAATTAAGTATACACCTTATAGTGACAAGGTAAATAAGGTAATCAATTTTAATTGGCTAACTGATGAGGAATAATAGAAATGTGTAAATGTATATTTAACTGAGGAGTAAAAAGGAGTAGGTTGTTAACGGTTGACAAGTCAGCTATTGCAGTTACAACAGATTACAATTTTGTTTTTGGTGGTAGTCTTGGCATGGAATTCTTGAAGCTTTGTTGTTGCATCAATCATTCTCAGCGGGCACAATGAACAAGAGGATTCTCCAAGAAATTGTTGTTTCAACAAAATTTGGAATGTCACAAAGTGGTCCAATTGGCTGGTGATGCTTGTTCTTTCTAGCCCAATGCTTGTTTTCTCCTTCATTTCTATAAGAAGGATTTCAACTCTAGAAGTACGGGTTAGCAAGTTAGATATTTTTTGGTCAAGTCTAGGTAGAGTTGCAAAGAAAATTATAAAGTTTGATGGTTTTAAGGAAAATGAAATTTAGGTTTTGAGTCATTCTGTAGTAGGTTTTGAATTCATGAGGATTTGATGTTTTATGACAGTACTAACATTTAAATTCAAATGATTAATTCAAACTCATGTCTCTCCATTGTACATGCATATCTGAATTTTTAATAAGATAATCAAGGGTTGTCTCGTTCATCTCATTGTTGTGGTGTGTATGATTTATGTTCTAGCTTTAATTCAAGGAATTAATTAAAATGCTTGAATGGGATTGTAGGTGGATATGTTCTGTATAAGGATTTGATAAGTGGTATTGGGTTAAAATACATGTTGATGAAATTGTAAAGCAATGTTCTCAAGGATCTTATATGTTATGTGTTAAATTTGTCATAAACCCTTAGATGTTTATGAATTTGACTCCCTCAATGGATATATGGCACTAATCTAAGTTGTACTAATTTGTATGGTTCAATATTTTGTTTGTATTTACCTAGCTTGCTACAAATTGCAAATCAATGACTATTTTACACATGGAATGTGTTGTAGTTATCTCAAGCTCCAAATAGTTGATATTCGAGGAACAACCAATTCTATTCAGTATTATCCTATTATGTTGAGCTATTAAATGAGATTATCTATTGTTGTTAATGTTGTTTACGATAATGGTGTAGAGGTTGTAAACGCATTAAGGGATCACCCTCTTGGGTCTTGCAGAGCCCAAAGTATAGGAGGTCTTTAAAATCCTCGTCAGTTGGTCCATAAGTGAACCTTAACCATAAGTGAACCTTGATCCTAATTAAATCATAACCCTAACCATACTACAGTTGAACCCTAACACTAAGTGAACCTTAACTATAATCCTAACATTAAACCTAATTCTAACCTAATGCTAATTTAACCCTAACCCTACAACTAACATAAAAGATTTATTTTGTAACCCTAATTGAACCCAAACTCTAATCATAATTACACTCTAACCCTAATCCTTATCCTACTTGAACCCTTAACCATAATTGAACCCAAACCCTAATCCTAATTACACTCTAACTCTAACCTAAATTAAACCCTAACCACTGTTATCATATCACTAATTAAACCTTAACCATTATCATATCACTAATTAAACCCTAACCCTAATTTTAATTGTAATACTAATTGAACCCTAACCCTAACCCTTATTAAATCCTAACCCTACTTGAACCCTTACCCTAGCCTAAAATTAATCCTAGCCATATACCTAATTGTTCCTAAAATTATTTGAACCCTAACCTTAGTTGAGTCCTAACCCTAACCCCAACCTTAATCCTAACCTTTTCCTAAAGCTTTATCCTATAACCCTAACCTAATCTTAACCCTAGTTTAACCCTAATCCTAATTGAATAGAAACCCTAATCTTAATGCTAATTAAATCCTAACTGAATATTAACCCTTATCATAATTGTAACCCTAACTCTAGTCCTAGTTTTATTCTAACCCCAACCCTTACCTAGATCCCAAACTTTATCCTAAAACCCTAACCCTAATTTTAAACATTAATTGAATCCTAACCTAACCATAGTTGAATCTTAACCATAATAATTCCCTAACCCTAATACTAATTAATCTCCAACCCTAACCCTAATATTAACTTGTAGCTCCTAATCAAAACCCTAATTGAACCATAATCCTAACCATAACCCTAATGTTGAACCATAATCAAAACCCTAATCCTAAATCCCTAGTTGAACTATTACCCTAACCTAACATTAACCCTAACCCTAACCCTAATTGTATTGAACCTTAATTGAATCGTAACCTAACCCTAACCCCAACCCCAACCCTAAACTTTACCCCATGTTTTATCCTATAACGCTAACGCTAACCACAACCCTAATTGAGCCCTATCCTAACCCTAACCATAATTGAACTATAACCCTAATTAAACCCAAACCATAACTCAAACCCTAATCCTAATTCTAACCCTAATGTTGACCCCAAGATTCATTTTGAAACCCTAACCCTAACCCCAACCTTCACCCTAATCTTGACTCCAAGATTTATCTTAGAGCCCTAATTGAATCCTAACTCCAATTGAACCCTAACCCTAATTAAATTTTAATCCTAAACTTAAACCTAACCCTAATTGAATACTAACCAAAAGGCTTATCTTAATTATAACCCTAACCCTAGCTATAATTCAAACTCTATTCATAATTATAATTTTAATACTAACCCTAATTCTAATGGTGACCCTAATTCTAATTGTAATACTAATTGAATCCTAAACCTTATTAAAACCTAGCACTAATTTAACCCATACCCTAGCTTAAAAGAACGAGGTGACATCACTAGACCGATGATAAACAATGGCATAAGTTGTTTTTTAAATGAGGGAGCACGAGACCATCCAAGACTTAGGAAATAATAAAATCAAGCAAAGGAAATAAAATGATAAATCAAAAGGGGCCCAGCCTAGACAGAGTGATGGGGCTTAAGTTGTTTTAAAACCCTCCCCAAAAAGTAATGGCCCAAAAGATCCCACCCAAGGCGTAAGATAAACACTAGGGTTTTACATGAAGACAAAGGTAAAACCCAGACATTAGGATTTTCCCAAACACCATAGATGACCAGAGACATTTCTAACTCTAACCCTAATATTAATTTTAAAACTTTTTTTTATGTGTAATAATAAATTAATTATAGTTTCTTTGTATTTAATATTATAATTTTAAATTAAATTTATATTTGCATTTATTATGAAAATCCTATCTTATTTTAATATTTTTGTACAATAAAACCTTTAGTAAAAGCTTAAACTAATAATATTGAATATTCTTTGTCTTAAATAAGGTAATTAAGAAAACAATTTTTATGTGTAATAGTGAATTTAGGATATTCCTTTTTTATTTAATTTTCTTTTTCTGATTTTAAATAAATTAATTTAAAACTTAAAAAATTATAATTATTTTTCATTCCTTAACAATTTTATTTCTACTCTATTATTTAGAAATTATTTTATTTCTATTTTATTATTCTTTTTTAATTTTAAGTATATTATTTTAGAAACTTACCTTTTATGGAAGTGAATTTAACATATTATTTTTTTATATCTTATTTTATAAATAGATTTTGTTTAATAATAAAAATCTCAGAGATATCTTGTTTTTAAACTAGGATATTAATTTAGGAAACAATCAAAATCATTTTTGTTTGAAATCATCCTCTTCTTTGGATACCCGGTATTTCGGCTGCTTGGTGATACATCATGGTCGATAAAGAGACCTGTGGCTTTTGATCATGCAATGGTGGGTGGCTGTGGATCTCAGCCATCCCGATTAATCTTGTTCATTCAACATAGTCGCCAACTTTGTCATTAACCATCAAGCACCTTTCCTATCAAGATTATAACATCTCTGTTGATTTGAAACACGTGTATCTCATAAATGCTTTAGTAACCCGCTACATAATGTATTAAAACCATATAAATATATGAAGTATTTCTATCATCTCTTCGGCTTCACTAAATGAGACACAAGGCGCTCGCCCGTGATATCACGATCAACCAAAATAGTGTGGTGGGGTCATCCTGGGGATAGCCTGGCTTGGTGAGGATCAAATGATGGTGATCTATGGTCACACAAACTTGTCCCTCTGCAAAATATAAAACATTTATTAAACTAGCATATATATTTAATAATATATATAAAATACACCGACAGATATCCTTCTCGAGGTGCCTATTTTTAAAATCAATTTCTCACATAAAAGTGCAATAGGCGCCTGAAGAAGGATATCTCTAGTGTATTATATATATATTATTATTATATATATATATATACTAGTAGCAGTGTGACGCAAGATGTAATATCTTAAATAAATTATTTATATATTTATATATTTTATATTAAATTATTATAATAATATATATTTATAATATGATATTATAATATTTCTAATTCAATTTTAAAAAATAATTTATATAATTTAATATTTAAATGTTAAGTTAAAATATATAAATATATTTTTAGTATATTTATAATATTATAATAAAACATATTATATCATCAATATTTAGTTAAGATTATTAAAAAATATTTAGTTAGGATTAGGGTTAGGGTTAAGGTTAAGAGATATAGTTAAGGTTAGGGTTAGGACTAGAGATATAGTTAGGGTCAAGGATAGAGTTAATATATAGTTAGGATTGGGGTTAGGGTTAATATTAGGATGGGAGACAGGGTTTGCATCAAAATTAGGGTTAGAGTTATCATCAAGATTAGCTTAGGATTAGGGTTTGGGTTAGCATGAAGATTAGGGTTACAATTAGGTTTAGGGTCAAGTTTAGGGTTAATAGATATAGTTAGGGTTGGGGTAATAATTGGGGTTAAGGTTATCAGGATTAGGGTTATAGTTATGTTTTGGATCAAGTTTAGGGTTAGGATTATGGTTAGGTTGGGGTTAAGAGATATAGTTAGGTTTAGGGTTTAGGTTAGGATTAGGGCTAGAGATATAGTTAAGCTTATGGTTAGGGTAGAGATATAGTTAGGTTTAGAAATATGGTTAACATTAGGATGAGGGTTAGGGTTTGCATCAAAATTAGGGTTAGGGTTAGCATGAAGAATAGTTTAGGATTAGGGTTAGGATTAGCATTAGGAATAGGATTATCCTTATTTTATCCTTAACCCTAAGCTTTATCGTAGAACCCTAACCCTAACCCCAACCCTAACCACAACCTTAACCCTAACACTAACGCTAACCCTAACCCTAAACCTAATGCTAACTCTAACTCTAACTGTAACCATAAATATAACTCAGGCCCTGACATTGATGCTAGACTTAACCTTAACCATAAGACTATTGTTAACCCCATTTCTTTCACTAACCCTAACCATAACCCTAAGTGAACCTTAACCATAATCCTAACGCTAAACCTAATTCTAACCTAATGTTGATTTAACCCTAACCCTACAACTAACCTAAAAGATTTATCTTGTAACCCTAATTTAACCCAAACTATAATCATAATTACACTCTAACCCTAATCCTTATTCTAGTTGAACCCTTAACCATAATTGAACCTAATCCTTAATCCTAATTACACTCTAACTCTAACCTAACCTAACCCTAACACTAATGCTAACCCTAACCCTAACCCTAACCATAAATATAACTCAGAACCCAACACTAATACTAGCCCTAACCTTAACCATAAGCCTATTGCTAACCCCATTTTCTTTCACTAACCCTAACCATCAACCCTAACCCTAACCCTAATTATACCTTATCCCTAACCTTAACCCTAATTATACCCTAACTCTAACATTGACCCTAATGCTAATTATACCTTATCCCTAACCTTAACCATAATTGAACCTTGATCCTAATTAAATCATAACCCTAACCATAATACAATTGATCCCTAACCCTAAGTGAACCTTAACCATAATCCTAACATTAAACCTAATTCTAACCTAATGCTAATTTAACCCTAACCCTACAACTAACATAAAATATTTATTTTGTAACCCTAATTGAACCCAAACTCTAATCATAATTACACTCTAACCCTAATCCTTATCCTACTTGAACCCTTAACCATAATTGAACCCAAACCCTTATCCTAATTACACTCTAACTCTAACCTAAATTAAACCCTAACTGTCATCATATCACTAATTAAACCTTAACCATTATCATATCACTAATTAAACCCTAACCCTAATTTTAATTGTAATACTAATTAAACCCTAACCCTAACCCTTATTAAAACCTAACCCTACTTGAACCATTACCCTAGCCTAAAATTAATCCTATCCCTATCCCTAATTGTTCCTAAAATTAATTGAACCCTAATCTTAGTTGAGTCCTAACCCTAACCCCAACATTAATCCTAACCTTTTCCCAAAGCTTTATCATATAACCCTAACCTAATCTTAACCCTAGTTTAACCCTAATCCTAATTGAATATAAACCCTAATCTTAATGCTAATTAAATCCTAACTGAATATTAACCCTTGCTATAATTGTAACCCTAACTCTAATCCTAGTTGTATTCTAACCCCAACCCTTACCTTGATACCAAACTTTATCCTAAAACCCTAACACTAATTTTAAACATCAATTGAATCCTAACCTAACCATAGTTGAATTTTAACCGTAATAATTCCCTAGCCCTATTACTAATTAATCTCCAACCCTAACCCTAATATTAACTTGTAGCTCCTAATCAAAACCCTAATTGAACCATAATCCTAACCATAACCCTAATGTTGAACCATAATCAAATCCCTAACCCTAAATCCCTAATTGAGCTATTACCCTAACCTAACATTAACCCTAACCCTAATTTTATTAAACCCTAATTGAATAGTAACCTAACCATAACCCGAACCCCAACCCTAAACTTTACCCCATGTTTTATCCTATAACACTAACGCTAACCACAACCCTAATTGAGCCCTATCATAACCCTGACCATAATTGAACTATAACCCTAATTAAACCCAAACCATAACTCAAACCCTAATCCTAATTCTAACCCTAATGTTGACCCCAAGATTCATTTTGAAACCCTAACCCTAACCCCAACCTTCACCCTAATGTTGACTCCAAGATTTATCTTAGAGCCCTAATTGAATCCTAACTCCAATTGAACCCTAACCCTAATTAAATTTTAATCCTAAACTTAAACCTAACCCTAATTGAATTCTAACCCAAAAGCTTATCTTAATTATAACCCTAACCCTAATTATAACCCTAATTCTAATTCTAACCCTAGCTATAATTCAAACTCTATTCATAATTATAATTTTAATACTAACCCTAATTCTAATGGTGACCCTAATTCTAATTGTAATACTAATTGAATCCTAAACCTTATTAAAACCTAGCGCTAATTTAACCCTTACCCTAGCTTGAAATTAATCGTAGCCCTAACCCTAATTGAATTCTAACCCTCACCCTAGTTGAGTCCTAATCCCCCAACCCTAATCCTAACCTTTATCCAAAGCTTTATCCTATAATTCTAACCTTAACCCTAATTGAACCCTTTTGAACCCTAACACTAATTGAATCCTAATCTTAATTGAACCCCAACCCCAATGGAAATCCTAATTGAACCCTAACCCTAATTGAACATCAATTGAATCCTAATCCTAACCATAGTTGAATCTTAACTGTAATCAAACCCTAAGACTAATTAATCTCTAACCCTAACCCTAACCCTAACCCTTTTTCTAACTCTAACCCTAATATTAATTTTAAAACTTTTTTTTATGTGTAATAATAAATTAATTATAGTTTCTTTGTATTTAATTTTATAATTTTAAATTAATTTATATTTGCATTTATTATGAAAATCCTATCTTATTTTAATATTTTTGTACAATAAAACCTTTAGTAAAAGCTTAAACTAATAATATTGAATATTCTTTATGTCTTAAATAAGGTAATCAAGAAACAAATTTTTATGTGTAATAGTGAATTTAGGATATTCCTTTTTTATTTAATTTTCTTTTTCTGATTTTAAATAAATTAATTTAAAACTTAAAAAATTATAATTATTTTTCATTCCTTAACAATTTTATTTATACTCTATTATTTAGAAATTATTTTATTTCTATTTTATTATTTCTTATTTAATTTTAAGTATATTATTTTAGAAACTTACTTTTTATGTGAAGTAATTTAACATATTATTTTTATATCTTATTTTTATAAATAATTATTATTATATAAAAATCTCAAGAGATATCTTGTTTTTTCAAACACAATATTAATTTAGAGCGATCAAAATCATTTTTTAATTTAAAACCATCCCTCTTCTTTGAACACTGGTAGCTTGCTCACTTGCGATATCGCGATCGATAAAGACCTCACAACTTTTGATCAAGCGATGGCGGGAAACCATGGATCTCAACCATCGGTAATCCTATTTGTTCAACACAGTCGCCAACTTTTTCATTAACCATCAAGCACCTTTCCTATCAAGATTATAACATCTCTATTGATTTGAAACACGTGCATCTCATAAATGCTTTAGTAACCCACTACATAATGTATTAAAACCAGATAAATGTATCAAAGTATTTCTATCATCTCTCTGACTTCATTAAATGAGACACGTGGCGGTTGCCCATGATATCACGATCAACCAAAATAGTGTGGTGGGGTCATCACGGGATGGCAGGGAACGGCTGAGATCAAATGATAATTGATCTATGATCATGCAAACTTGTCCCTCTGTAAAATATAAAACATTTATTAAAAGAATGAGGGGAAATCACTAGGCCAATGATAAACAATGATATAAGTTATTTTTTAAACGAGGGAGCACGAGACCATCCAAGACTTAGGAAATAATACAGTCAAGCGAAGGAAATAAAACAATAAATCAAAAGGGGCCCAGCCTAGACGAAGTGATGGGGCTTAAGTTGTTTTAAAACCCTCCCCAAAAAGTAATGGCCCAAAAGATCCCACCCAAGGCGTAAGCTAAACACTAGGGTTTTACATGAAGACAAAGGTAAAACCCATACCTTAGGCTTTTCCCAAACACCATAGATGACCAAAGACATAAGGCAAGATATAAATGGAACACAAAGAGAAATTTTTTGAAGTTCCATCACAAGGAAAGGTCTCCTCCCTTCTTAGTAGTGTAGCCTCCTCCATACACAACCCTTAAAAATTATGAATAGAGGAATATAATCTTTGAAGAACTCAAAGTTGATTCTCTCCTACCTAATGCTTTTAGTCATTTTATCCTTACAAACATTTATAGTGATTACTAGAGGCACATAGACCAATTCTTCATAATAGAAGAATTTGATCATACTTTTCCAATGATGGCATTATGAGAAAACCTTGGGTTAAATGAATAATTCCTTGCTAAGTTATTTAAATCATGTCCAACCGTATAAGAGACCCATTGCTATGTGTACACGGATACCATGGAGAAAGGCTCTTTGGGCT
>VDFB02362313.1:266770-349948 GCA_007258455.2 Sequoia sempervirens
GTGAGAGGGAGACAAAAAGAGAAATAGAGATAGAGATATAGAGTAGAAGAGATGGAGGGAGAGATGGAGTGAATGAGAGAGAATGGGGGGAGAGAGAGAGATAGCTCAATAGATAGAGGGGGGAAGAGGGAGTGACATAGATAGTGGGAGATATAGAGATATAGAGAGCGACAGGGAGAGATATATCAATCACCCTCCCTATATCTCTATCTATTCATCCTTATCTCTTTATATCTCTACCTCTCTCTATCTCTTTGTCTCCCTTTCTATTTGTATGTTTGTCATCATCTCCCTCTCTATATTTTCTTCCCTATATTTATCTTAGTCTCCTTAAGTGTGCAATGGGTACATTGAAGAGGTCTTAAAGGAGAATTATCATATCTTTAATCAAATGGCATGCTACCTTGAGCATAACTCCCCAAGGACACATGTCATCCTTGGATTTTTGACATGAAACAACCAATCAAAATTTAGTTTCTCTCTCTTATATTAATATATATATTACTATTATATTAAATATGTATTATATTAATTATATTTTGTATTATATAAAAATATACTTATTATTAATTATTAATTATAATAATTTTATATGTATTTAATAATTTTGTGAAAGAATATAATATATAATTATAATAAGTTGAATAATTATATTATTTATTATGTAAAATATAGCTAATATATACTTAACTATATTGTAGAATATTAAAACCTAGCCAAATGGCACCAAATTTTTTAATTTAATTAACATAAAGTAAAACCTAACGAAACCAGGTTGTAGCTCATCAAACTAGAGAAGTGAAATTTCAATACCAACACTGAGGAAGAGTTTGGAGTAGTGAAAACAAGGTCAATGCCATCGCCGAGGAAGAGTTTGGAGTTAAAACAAGGTCAATACCAGTGCCGACGAAGAGTTTGGAGGAGTGAAAACAAGGTCAATATCAATGTCAAGGAAGAGTTTGGAGGAGTGAAAACAAGGTCAATACCAATGCCAAGGATGAGGTTGAGGGCACTCAGGAAAAATTGATGACCAAGGGGCAATGAGTACTGTAAGTTTGGCACCCCCATTCTCTTTAACCTACAATTTTCATGCCTAGTTTCCAAAGATCTTCTCATACATTGGCACCCCCATTCTCATAAAATGGTATAAGATAAGATAGAAAAAACAAAATAGATTAGTCTTTCACATTTTTATCGACTAGCCTCAAGTCTTGGGAAAACTCCCATAATCTACCCACATCTTAGTTGAGGTCTAGGATTTCATCACACATAGCCTTCATCGCATGAGTCTGAAGCAATTGTAGACTTAGCCCAAGTATATGCTAGGCTAAGGTAGATCTAATGAATGGAAATAGAGGCATACAATTCTTCTTTAATACCTCCACCACAAATATATGCAAGGTGTTGGTTTTTTTCATGTTAAGCAGGTTGATCTTCTAATCTTCCTATGGAATTGCCAATTCCAATAAAGGGTAGCTTGAAGGACCTGGACCAATTGATGAGGATTTTAAAGACCTCCTACACTTTGGGCTCTGCAAGACATGGGAGGGTGATCCCTTAATGTGTTTACAACCTCTGCACCATCATCATAAGCAACATTAACAACATATAATCTCATTTAATAGCTCAACATAATAGGATAATATCGAATAGAATTAGTTGTTTATTAATAATATCAACTATTTGGAGCATGAGATAACTACAACAACATTTCACAGTATAAGATAGTCATTGATTTGCAATTTGTAGCAAGCTCTAGGTAAAGGAAAACAAATATTGAACCATACAAATAATTACAACTTAGATCAGTGTCATATATCCATTGAAGGAGTCAAATTTATAAGCATTAAGGGTTTATGATAGATTTAACACATAACATATAAGATCCTTGATAACATTGCTTTACAATCTCATCAATATGTATTCTAACCCAATACTACTTATCAAATCCTTATATAGAACATATCCACCTACAATACTACTTATCAAATCCTTATACAAAACATTCGAGCATACTACCCGGTTACCTTATTTTTGAGGTTTTTGTAGTCCAAACATGATATAAAGGAGCTCTTACACTTTTTGTGATTACTGTAGCTTGTGTAAGAGAACCCATTGATATTGTTGTATTTGTAGGATGCATGAATAGGGTGTAGGATGAGAAATAAAGAAGGTATAGCTGCTATCCTCAAGAGTTTTGTGAAGAAAATCATGTGAAATGAGAGGTTCAAGCCTAGGTTTCAACAAAATATGTATGGGAGATCTGATCTTATGAATTTTTATCCATGTACAGACCTAATGGGTTGTTTCTGAACATTGAATATAAATGATATACATACACACAGACATATATATGTGCATGTATGTATGTATGTATGTATGTATATGTATTTTTAAATGTAAATGTAAATGCAATTACTGGATACTCTCCTAGAACAATAAATGCAACATATCATTAAAGAAATCTATATCTATGTATATAAAAGTGTATTTCTAAATTATGCAAGTGTAAATGCAAAGAGCACATGGTTTTGTAGTGTTATAGATAAAATATATCCATAAATTAATGTAATTGAAATTCTAAAGTATTCAACACATATAATATGAAATTGATCAAACTATTAAACTACATGAGAAATAAATGAAAATAGTAAATATATATGTATGTGTATTTGTAAATGTAAGTGTAAAATAAATAAGAATTATGAAAATTATAAAAGAATACAAGGGGAGACTAGTGCCTTATTGGGTATATGAAGTCTAATGAATATCTACAAATGTAGATTTCAATAATGACAATAATTCAAATTTTCAGGCACAAAAATTTCTTACAACTTGTGTAAACGTACAAGTGTTCATAATTGAAAAACTCTTCTTGAGATAGAATGGAAATTCTAGTTATATGATTCTTCTTATTAATCCAAGTAACACTTCCCAATTGATGTGATTGATTAAAAGATTTTAATCCCTACTTTAGAGAACCGAATAACCAGATCACACATATATAGCAAATGTACAATGATAAACTGAGTATAAACTTGTTATATCAATTTAAACAATAGAGAAGCATCAGAATGGAGACAATCAAATAACTGCATAAATTTAACAAACAACTGATACCAAAATCTTAATCCGCAACTTAGATATCTTCATTTACTCCATCAAAATACATACATCTGAGTCTCTGTATATCAAAATTCATTGTCTGCTACAAATGACCTATCTGCCATCTATTTGGTGTCTATATCTTGGCTCTCTTCAACACTTAGTTCTCTAGGAGGGCAACTGTAATCTTGAGTTTTTAGTTCTCTAGGAGGGCTAAAAAAATATATGAAATTATAGAATAGAACCTTGTAATCGCATTTGATGCATATTCAAATACTAACTATTGATCCTTCTCTTTGGTCAGATGATCGAATGGCTTCCTTCAAAACAAACTGACATGATGTCCATCATGGCAATAAGGGCCCACCATACTATGCATTGCCAAGGAAATCCATGTGGCACTCACTTGCGATATCACGATCGATAAAGACCTCACAACTTTTGATCACGCTATGGTGGGCAACTGTGGATCTCAACCATCGGAAATCTTGTTCATTCAACATAGTCACCAGCTTTGTAATTAACCATCAAGCACCTTTTCCTACTGAGATTATAACATCTCTGTTGACTTGAAACGCGTGCATCTCATAAATTATTTAGTAACCCACTACATAATGTATTAAAACTAGATAAATGTATCAAATTATTTCTATCATCTCTTCGACTTCATTAAATGAGACACGTGGCCCTCGCCCGTGATATCGCGATCAACCAAAACAGTGTGGTGGGGTCATCACGGGCGAGGGCCATGTGTCTCATCCTAGATGAAGCGATGGGGCTTAAGTTGTTTTAAAACTCTCCCCAAAAAGTAACAGCCCAAAAGATCCCAGCCAAGGCGTAAGATAAACACTAGGGTTTTACATGAAGACAAAGGTAAAACCCCAACCTTAGGATTTTCCCAAACACCTTAGATGACCAGAGACATAAGGAAAGATAAAAATGGAACACAAAGAGCAAAATTTTGAAGTTCCATCACAAGGAAAGGTCTCCTCCCTTCTTGGTAGTGATAACCTCCTCGACACACAACCCTTGAAAATTATGAATAGAGGAATATAATATGTGAAGAACTCAAAGTTGATTCCCTCCTACCTAATGCTTTTAGTCATTTTATCCTTACAAACATTTATAGTGATTACTAGAGGCACATAGACCAATTCTTCATAATAGAAGAATTTGATCATACTTTTCCAATGATGGCACTATGAGAAAACCTTAGGTTAAATGAATAATTCCTAGCTAATTTCTTTAAATCATGTCCAACCGTATAAGAGAAGATCGCTACTATGTGTACTTGGATACCATGGAGAAAGGCTCTTTGGTCTCTTTCATCAATCATCCTACTTTAAAACATACCAAAAGTCTCCTAGCAATTAGACATAGGAAGATTTAAGATGACTTTAAAAAAATTTATTGCCAAAGCATAAACTTATGATGACTTAACCAGGCCTAGTACACACTCCCTCCCCATTAACCACTTAGACATATGGAAATTAAATGTAAATTTGCTGCTATTTTTAGTCATGTAGGTGTCCAATAAACCACTTGGTGGTGTTTCCCTTCAAGTTTATTTACTTGAATGAAGAGAAAAAGTCCTTTAATTACAATTAGAGAATACATTTGAGGCCTTGGTTGTGTAACTGGTGGACCATAGTCACATTTAACACTTGTTACAAAGTTTGGGAGTTAAAACATTAAGTATATTTGATTTGTGATGGACACATTTAGACAATAGTAACAATAACTTGCAATCTATCAAGACTTGATTACCTTATAACCTGTGAAATTCTAGTGATGAAATGATAGATTAATCATAATGTCACCTTGGGATCACATCACCATGAAAGAACTTCATCCAACATCCTTATGAGTGCAGGTACCACTAAATAGGTATTTGTCAAATCTGTCTTCCTTGAGTGAGGTAAATTTAGGAAGAGAAGAGGAAAGCGAGACATGTAGTATGTCTAAAAGAGGGAGATCAACTAGAGGTCAAAAGATTAGAAGAAAATTTTGTAAACACATGCAATTTTTTCTTGCTGAAGGGAGGTCATGTTCTTATGATGATGAGAGTATAGGCGACGTCGAGGTGCCCTTGAGGTACAAACATCTACGAAAACAATGGGTACCCAAGGAACTTCCTCCAATAAACATTGATTTTTGTGTCAACGAGAGGATATATCGCGTAACACCATCTTCATTTCATGGTTTGGGCCTATTTTTCTTGGACAGCATAAAGGTCTATTGCAAAAAAATTACTGAATTGATGGAGTATGTTGGACCCTGTTACAGTTACAAATATTGGTTCTAAATGGTTTGGTATACACGAAGTATGCATAGGTATGCACTTTCAGCAAATTATATATAGCTAAAAGATAAGGAGCAAAATAAAGGAGTGGCTATGTACATTGACAGAAGGCCAAAAGCATTAGGGAATATTGCAGGGTTTATAAATAGTACATGACTTGGGTCAACAAATAAGCAACCCAATTGCATATTCGAGGCATGCGAGGGAAATTGTGTATTTGTATGTGCAATAAAATAAATAACTGTAGGGGAAGAGTTGCTAATTGATTACAATTTGAATGGCTTAGTTACAAACACAGTTACTATGGGGGTGATACGTACTATGTACCATTTTACCCAACCTCCAATTAATGACTCCAATATACCATTTTATTCTTATGTTTTTTTTCATAAGTCTATTGGTTTCATTTCGGTAATATTTTTTTAGATTTAATTTTTGTCATAGTGGGACATTGATTGTACAGAGAAGTCTTTGACCTAGAGCACAGATTGCGATGTATCTTTAGGCACTTCTACTCGACAGGTTTACCTCATTTTAATTGTACAAATTAGATACGAGCAAAATGTTTTATTATTATGTTTTTTTCATAAGTTTATTGGGTTAATTTTGATAATGTTTTTAATATTCTTGTTGTAGTCGATTGATCAGGGAAAGGCACCAATAGTAGACGAGAGCATCCATAGGGAGGTGCAGTCAATATTATGTGATGATGACATCGCTTATTCAAAAAACCGTCTCGATATGATAAGGAAGACCCAAAAAAAATGCAATGAAGAAATCCTTAAGTTGTTATTCATAGTGCCTCAAACATATGAGATAAGAGAGAGAGTTAAAATATTGACTGAGAGATCAAAAAACTTGCAAGTAAGCTGTCATGAGGTCTTTAATTATAACATAAGTTTATTTATGGTTTTATATTTTGTACTCTGTTATGTCATGAACTAAAATATGTGTTGTTTTTACAAGATTTTTTGCATCCTCATGATGCTCCTGGCCATGATCAGGGTACTGCAAGTGCTACCCGAGGAGTAGGGGTTGGTACAAGTGTCCATCCTGATCTTCCTGTGCATACATCACATCAACTGACCCCATCATCCATACCTATATTGTCATTTGAAATGTCAGCAACACATACCATGTAGGCATCCATTAGTGCACCCTTTGGCAATTAGCACATGCCAGAACATGCGTCAGGACATGTACCTGGGGATGTAGAGGCCACTAGTACTGGTGATATTTTAGTAGCATTTCCTAGATCTTCTTGTATTACTAGTACGGAAACATTTTCGGTCACATTTGTGGTGACCGAGTATTTCATTCCCATAAAGATTTTTTAGACTATTGATCCTATGATCATTTTGCAAGAAATGATCTTTTTTATAAACATCTAAGTGATATTACATTGGATCTCTTCGGGCCCACCATGCATGCACAGTGGAATTCCCAAAGTCAAGATTTAAAAGATGAGCTCATTAACCGTTTAGTTGTGTTGTTCGGTGATAAAACATTCAACCAAACCAAGGTCCTTAAAAAAGTTGGTACCTATCTAAAGTATGTGAGGGACCAATATAGGTCACATTTAGAGAAGAACAAAAAGTACGAGTGTCCCCCCATGATTTTGGGGAGGGAGTGGAAGGACTTGGTGTCAGATGGAAAGGAGAAGGCTGAAAAGAAAAAAGGAAAGACACCACCGGGCCAAGGAAGGTATGTGATACTATCAACAATGTAATTATATACTAATTACTCTTTCCTTTTACATAATCTAACGTATTTCAAAATTTTCATAGGCCACCCAACACATCAAAGGCAACAAAAGAAAGAATAGAAAAACATGGGCAACACAAACTTGGCTCTAGTGGTTATATGAAATTAGCCGTAGGAATTGTAAGTATGAATAAATGAAATATTGTATCCAAATAATAAATTGAAAACAATTTTGGTTTTATCACACCATAGAAGAAAAATTCATGATCTTATGCAAAAATGTAGGGCTCTGAATTGAACAAAGTTCCCACAAAAGAGGACCTGAAGATTTCCTTCCAGCAAGGCTATGGATTCGTGGCTAAACACCTAAGAGTCTTGACTAGGAAAACACAATATTCCACTACATCTGACACGTGGGTAAATAAACTCAATAAAGTTTATTTAAAATTGAATACTTGTACAATCTATTCAATATTAATTTCCACCATAAAGTAATTACATGCCTATTTGTTTTAAACATTCAAGCAATGATAATACTGCACATGACATTGGAATGCAGCCTAGTGACGGTGGAGCACAACCTGCAGATGAAGGTCATGGTGTGCATCCCGATAATTTAGAGCATGTAGAGTGTGATCAACATGTTGAGCATGATCAGGCTAGAGAAGATCAAGAACATGATGTGGCCTCATCAGGTCAAGAGGACCACTCTAAAGTTCTTTTAAACATATTTAATTGCAATTGGTGTATTAATTAATGTAACCTTTCATGTTTTAGCTTTAGAGCATGTAGAGCATGATTAATGTGTTGAGTATGATCAGGATAGAGAAGATTAGGAACATGATGTGGCCCCCCATTAGGTAAAGAGGACCACTCTAATGTTCTTTTAAACATATTTAATTTCAATTGGTATATTAATTAATGTAACCTTTCATGTTTCAACTGCAGATTAGGATTTAGAGGGTGTTCAGCATGTTGAGAATGAGTCTATAACAGAAGTTCAGGAACATGATGTGGACCCATCAGGTAAAGAGAACCACTCTAATATTCATTTAATTAATGAAATACTTGTAACAATAATAATAAAACATATCAGTTTAACATTTCTTTGTTATTGCAATAGACCCCCCCTTGCAGCGGCATCCACGTCATGAGAAAATAACTAGGCATACATTAAGATCATGAGCAGAGGGAAGAAAAACTAAAGGGGGGATAGATGATTTAGAAAACAATACTCCACTTCAGATTTTTTTAGCTTTAAAAAGAAACAAAAAAAAGTGATTGTAATCATATCATGACAACCATATTTTTGATAATATGAAAAAATTGAAAGAATGAATATTATATGTTAATGAATGAATGTGAATATGTTAATTAATGAATGTTATATGTTAATGAATGAATGTTATATGTTATTAATGGATGAATGAATGATTAATGTTATATGATTGGGTATGGGGAATTGAGAGTGATGTGAGGGGGGGAGGGGCCAAATGAGCTTCCACCATCACTTGGTTGGCCCTATTAAGTAGAGAATATTAAACTATTCTCAAAACAAAGAGAAGCTCAATAAGGTAATATACTTTTCAATATAAGAAATGCATCATTTGAAGCATCAAACCAATATGCAAAGATGAAAGAAAGTGCTAACTTTTCACTATGGTGGCAGTTAATGATTCTTTATACCCTGAATCCATACACTGCATCATAATTTGAAGTTGTTTCCATTCCAATGTTCTGAGTTTAGTTTGTTTGTATGGCTTTGTATGAATACCACATTATATTGTGTGTGGATTTGGTTTCAAAGCTCTATTTCTTCTATTTTTAGTGGTGACATAACTCTAAAATTTGACTTTTGTGCATAATAGGTTAGTGGAAAAATTGATAGTTCTGAAGGGTTTAGAGGCTTGATTGAGATGGATACACAGATATTTGGATCTTTTTGTTCATGGGAGGCTTTCACTTAACCATGAAATTTTGTACCATCTATGGGTATGCAAAATTTTCTCTACTTACATTCATTCTTGATCATAAATGTTGTAACTGTTATTAATGCTTCAAACTTAAGATTCATTTCATTGTTATAATGATTAAAATGTTATAATTTGCTATACATTAAAGCATTCTTTTTCCCCCTACCCTTTGCTCCCTCCCCCTCCTTTTAAGAATTTTCTTTGTCATAAAAGATTCACATTTCTGTCTCATTTACACAAATTTATCTGAAGCGCTAGGAGTGAATAAAGATATGTAAAAGATGATGGATTATGTCTAAACAACAACTTTCCATCTTATAGCTAATTAATCCTTAATATTTGAATAGTTTAGAGCTCGAATAATGCTTGTATATGCATGTGTAGCAATAAGGGAGCCTATGTGAAGATTGAAATTTAAAACATCACTTTGGTATTTTTCCTTAGGCAGTGAAATGATATTTTGAGTAATACAAACCTACACACACATTGATATTTTTTGGCATTGCATTGAGGAAATTTTTTTCTCTTATACCTACCCTCGCTAGACATGGAGGTATATAATATTGGTTTCTGGGTTTTTTCTGTAAGAAGTTATTTCATAGAGGAAGACTAAAATCTTCTTAATTTCCTATCAAGTGTGAAAGCATATGAATCACTTGCTGAAAGCACCATTTTGTATTCATCCAAAAATTGGTTTGTTCTTTTTTTTTATGTTTCTTGCATGTTTTTTTTCTAGGCTCTAGAGATGTAGCTCGACTCTTTCCTTTGCACTTTTCATCTATTTTGATGATTACAGTAGATTTTCCTCATATTTTTGTATGTAGATCTGCTTGTAACCTTATTTTCTACCAATCAATTTGCAAACCAGTCACATATTAAGGAACATTTCACTGACTTGTAGTCATCCATTACTTCATATGTTGTAGGTTGTGTCTGTGTGCCAATAAATCCTACTAATTGCAAGAACTTTAATCCTACAAGTGTACCCAATCTTTCTCAAGTAAAAGTCTTACCTTAATTTATAGTACTTTAAATGGTTAATTGAAGGTGCTTCTTTAGATCTGAGATAGTTGAACCTTAGATTAAAATATGGTATTAGATGGGTAGTATAATGATAAAATTGAGGTCCATTGAATACAAATTACGAACATAATTTACTAGACTATGAATAGTGTTACAATTATAATTATTTCTCCTTTACCTACCTCTGCATTAATGAAAAAGATAGCAGATATTGGAAGTTCATTACATGTCTCATGTATGTGTTTGTATTTTATTTTTTTTAAAGTTATTCAAGAGCTTTATTAGGTCAATAATATGTTCTACAAGCTCTCTTCTCTTGACGCTGCTTAGCATTTTCCCTACACATTTTCTCTTCAATTCAAACGTTTCTTAACTCCTTCCCTTATTAGCCCTTGGTTGTTCTCAAGTGTAATGCTTTTTCTATGCATCTTGCAGTCTGTATGTATGATCAGTCATCTCTTATGAAGCATGGATAACCTTTCATGGAATTTTTGTTGTGATTAGACAATTTCCATTGTGAGAATAATCATTTAATTTGTATGGAAGTAAGTCTTTTTCATATTATTTATGTAGACATGCAAAATTAACATTATGCATCCACTCATTCACTAGGTAAATTAGTTCTTTAGTCCTAAGGCTATTCATTTAAATAAATCAAAGGCTCACATCATCCTTTAATTAAATAAATTAGACTTTGTTTAGTTAAATCTCAAAATGCATATCCCATCCCCTTTTGATTTAAATAAATCCAAATATTTGAGTCAAATTGGTCAAAACATCCTAATCATCATTAAACTAACCTAAAAATGATCAAATGCTAATCCTAACCACTTGCATTCTCTATATTTTGCCACTTGCACCAATAAATCAATTTATTGATTTATTAAATCAACATTTTCACTCAACATGGCATTTATGGGGAATATTCCCTCAAGTTTGAATTCAAAATCAAGTGGGAATGTACATCCAACAAAGCAATTAATAAACTTTTACATGTCCCCCACTCAACATTTACTCTCAAATTTGAATTTGAAATCTCCCCCTCTTGGGCACATTTCCCAAATCTTGCACATGCATCAATCACTGGCAAGTTGACAAGTGGCCTCTTTTCATTGGCCTATTCTTAGTCCCACATCCTCCATGTTTGGCACTCTTAGCATTTGAAAATATTTAAATAGAGGCTTCATCCTCAAGAAAATCCTCCACACTTTGATCCACAAAGCTAATGCAAAGTCACTCTCTTCATTTGAGAACTGACTTTGTCCATTTATCATCTCCATCTTCATAACAATTTCTTCACTAGCTTATCTATCAAGGGTTGGGAAAGGGCTATTTTCAACAATAGCACCAATCCACTATGAGATATAATTTTCTCCATGTTTCATTATATGCTTTCAATTTATCTACTTAGATCTTTGTTGCTTTGATTGTATTATTAGCATATGGAGTTATTTCATAGGGATGTTGATGATTAGTTTGGTTTTAAAATGCTAACCATATGTAGATTTTCACATCCACATTCTGGCGCTAGAAGGAGGGCTTTCTTTTACATTGCATTTTCTTGAAAAGTTTTAATAAGAATTCTCTATTGTTATCCATGTTATTTTCTTTACATCATATTAAGTTTTTTGCGATGTTATTGACTTCTCTTTGAATGAAAATTCTAAACTTACCAATCAGCTTTCTTTCACTGTGTTGTACATAAACATGCTTGCTTAAGTAACTTTTTGCTGTGTTTCTTTTTCACATGACACTTGCATGCATTTGAAAACTATCGAGTACCTTAGGCGTGATTTTTTTGATGCATTTATTTAAAGACAGTTTCAGCGCACCAAAGACTAGTGGAATTCAACTTTTACATTGCATTTGCTTCAAAGTTTCTTATATTTCTTTTATACGCATATCCTATAATTAGCGAACTTCATACATTTCTTTGAGGACTCCTTAAGCCTAATGCCATCCGTGATACCTGTCTCCCATCACTAGTACATTTGTAGCTTCCATAGTAGACGTAAACTTTTACTGTCTTCACTGAAGCCTTTCCAGTCTTGGTGGGAATAAAAGATTCCCATTTTGGTTTGGAACTTGCGTTGCCTACAATTGTAAGTGGAAGAAAAATTGCACTCTGTGCGTACCCTGCAATCATAGCCTTGCAAACTGATTACATTCCATGAGACCACATTTCTGTGTGGCATTACATTGGACAGTTCATGTGCCTTTTCTAGGCTTCCATAGTTTTGTCAACCAGGACAGTTGCAATTACAACATCTGACAAAATGACTCTACCTTTCCTACTTTGATTGATGCCTATAACCTATTCTAAGACTCTTATTTTGGCACAAGAGGAAAGGATGCTGGTAAAGGTTGAAAATTTGGCTTTGCACCTGCCATTCGCATTAACTTTTGGAAGCCTTTGAAATGACTTCTAGGCACAGTTGTTACACCGGCCAGTCACATTAGTTGTAACAAGCATTAAAGGTGGCAACATTTGACTTTATTCCTACTAATTGCATTGACTTGATAGTTCCTTTTTCACTGGCAGCACGTACATAGGACGCTAGAAATAGTTGAGGAATTTGTCTTTACACTTACTAAATGCATTAGCTTGAAATGATTTTGTTCTCTACATTTGTTTTAGCCGTTCAAAATTAAATCCAGTGGCTGGGGGCATAAGAATATTCAATAGGATTGGCGTATTTATTAGTAGGGAGCCTAGTGAAGATTAGTTTCTTGTCATATTCTTTGACTAATGTGGTATTGATTGATGGCACAACTCCTTTCATAAGTCCAAGACTTAAATTCTAAACTACTAATAATGGCCTTTTGCAGGAAATCGAGATATCATCATGACAAAGGAATTGATCTTTTTTTACTTTTCTGCATTTAATCGATGGTCATTTGCATTAACTCATTGCAAAATCTTTACTTGACTACATTATTTAATGCAGAAATAGTCTAATATTGGATTGCATTGATCTTTGTCATTTATTAGTCTAAAATCATTGAGTTTTTATTATTTATCATTATATTGTTTGAAATCAATAATTAAAATGAACTTAGTTAATTTAATTTGATCCTCACCTAATTGTTTTTTCTTTTCTTTATAGGAAAAGCGAAGAGGAGGGATGTCGTTTGCATAAGAAGCTTGCAAGAGGTGATCCTTGAGGAATCTTGGAGATAAAGCGAAATTGGGCATTAAAAATTTGAAATCAACAAAGCATTTTTAAATGCTTAAGGAATTCAACGCCTTAGTTTTTTGTTTTAAATCAACTCACACTTTATTCTTTGGGCTTTAAAATGAACTTGTAAAAAGCTTTCAATTATCATTGCAAAGGGGTTAAAATGAACCTTGGACAAATTGACTAGATTTTGTTTGAGGTTAACAAATTGAACATTCAAATCTTCATCTTTCCTTTGGTGCTTAAAATGAATCAAAATCACTGCTTTATGGACTTAAAATAAACAAGTGCTTGCTTTGTTTTTCAATTATGTACACAAAGTAATATAATCAAAAGACGTATGCACTTCTCTCGTGCCTCACGGCAATCTTGAGAATCAAAAGGCTTTTGGTGATATTAAGTTGCGTAAATAATTGCCCATACACACTTCAATTTGGGTTTAAAATTGAACAAAACACTTTGCGAGTGTGAGTTAGGTATATTGCGTGTGTTCTCCCTTTGTTTCTAAATGAAGGTCGATCGAACCATGAATGTGCTTGGTCACTATTGTTTACCTTTAGAGGGGCCTGCCTAAGAGACACATCCAAAAGGAGAACTCGAAGGCAACTCCAACTAATTTTTCATTCAGGCTAGTATATAAATGGATAAGACTAAACTATCAAGTCCTCATGGTATGTAGGCCTTAGTCGTACAATGTCTTTCAGAATGGGGTACTACCGTAAAACATATAAGATCCCCTAGTAGGATTGATTAAAGCCTTTAGTGGCTTGCTGGACGCTTGCAAGGTGCCATGTCCCCGATGTTGTGTCATTAAGAACCTCATTTGTAGCAGCCAACCAGTCCATCCAATGAGTTTATCAAAGTGGTGCATTGGAACTTAGATTCCAAGAATTTACTTGCCATGTCCAATCTTGGTTAGAATATAAAGGTTAATATTTCATTCTTAACATACCTTTATATTTTGTCCTTGGTTGCATGTAAAATCATCTCTTCTACTACGAAGGGCATGAGGCAAGCCCACTAAAGAAAAACATACCAATTGAGCTAGGATGTTACATTGCTTGTAAACACAGTGTTGTATTTGAAAACATTTGCAAACAAACACTTAACAATATCATTCAAATTTTAAACCCTTTTTGAGACAAATGCCATTAACTCAATCCATATGTTATTGCTTTCCCTTGGGATTCACATCCTTAGAGGTTTCTAAACATTGGATTATATCTCAATTTGTCTCCTTAAGTAAACAATAGGAAACCCTTGCCTTAAGTTCATTAAATTTCCACATAACATATCTTGTGGAGTTTGAAGAAATTAAGACATTGGATATCTTAGTTTGAAAAATTAATCAAAGAAAGTGTTTTTGGTAAAATAAAGCCATTAAGAAAAGCTAAGAAAAATGAATTTTCATGTGTGATTGAAGACTTGCAAATCCCAAAGCAAAAATAATTGGAAATCTGAAAATGAATGTTCAAATGAAATTATTTCTTGGTTACAAAGGTCTTTAGGAAGCATATGCATGCTCTTCAATACCTAGGTCTAGGAAAACAAAGTGTACCTTTTAGGTTCATCTTAGGATCAAAACATATCGAAAAACTTTTCCGTCCATCCATCAAAACATCAAAACAAAATCCATCTCATCATCACCTTTTGAAAATCTTGAAATCATCCTTGATACTAGGTTTTATGAAAAAATCAAAACCATCATCAAAATCATTGAGACCAAATCCTTGAGAACATTAATAAGAAAATAAAAACACCTTTGGCTAGGTATGTGTAGATGCATCCTTTTGCATATACTTAGTCAAAGTTATCAAAATCATCTTGTCTAGCTTAGTATATGTAGATGAATCCTTCTTCATGTACTTAGAAAAACAAATCATCTTGTTTGAGTAGGTGTGGGTAGATGCATCCTTCTCCTCACACATATTCAAAATCATCATCCTTTGAACAAAGCTATCCCTTAGATCATCATCCAACATCTTAGGGTATTTTTGTTCAAATATCCAAAATCAAAATCAAAATCAAGGACCAAATCTCGAATCCCAAAATCAAAAAATCAAAATTTGCAAGTCCTAAAAGCCTACTGTCCCATTCAAGATTTATCAAAAGCCAAAAACATCCATATCATCCATTCCTAACATCATTATCATATCATCACCTTTGATCCTTAAGACATCCTAAAACTTCACACTTTGGGGGCATAAAACAATGATCGATCCAAAGAATCAAGAGATTCATCTCCCATATTCCCAAGGTTGATCCTTGTTTTATGGTTCTCACTAGATCTCAATACAAGAAGAGTATGGAAGCCAACAAAGAAACACCTGCTCCAAGCAATCTTAGCCAAACCAACGCAGAAATGAATCCAGCAGAATCAAGCAATCCATTGACCCTCTCATCATCGCAAAATCCGCAAGAAGAAAACCAAGGAGAGGACCCTACTTTTGGAGTGTCTCATGAGGAAATGACAAAAATGCTCCAAAATCCGGATAATCATCGAATCATCAACGTCATGATGAGACTCAACCCTTCATTATACATGCTTGAATTAGCAAAACAAGGGGCCAAGTTGCCTTTAGATTTTGATGTGAGTGCCATAGTGGAGACATCATTTCCACCAATCTCATCCACCCCTATCACACCCATCATATATCAACCCCTCACTACCATGATTGCTCCAATCATATCTTAACCACCTGCCATCACATCCAACATGATTCCAAATATGCCACCACTACCACCAAAACCAAACTTAGCAAGACAATATGACATTGCGCTAAAGGCTCACCAAGCATACCAAAAGGCTATCTAAAAATATCTAGCCACATAACAAGAAAGACAAGCTCAACAAGTGCAACAAGCCTCTCAAGCTGCCCAAGCCTCTCAAGCTGCCCAACAAACAACAACTATTGAGAACAAGGATCAAGATCAATCCATCATTGAGCACCTTGAAGTTGTGTCTACTCCATCCAATGATCAAATGAACATATGTCAAGAGTCACTTGTCAATCATGATAAAAATCCACCAACAATACCCAACAATGATCCAATTCAAGAAATGTCAACATCATTTGACCCTATGGTTGAAGACATTGGAAATCCCTCCACCACAATTGTTGAAAACAATGATCAAGATCTATCCATCAATAAAGATATTTTCTCTTCATCCAATGAGGCATTGACCAATGATCATGTTGAAAATGTCTCTACATCACCTAATGAGTTAGAGGGAATATCTCAAGAATTTATTCTAAAGTATGATGAATGTCTTTCACCAAAGTCTAGCAATGGTCCTTTCCAAGACATATTGATGTCCTTTGACCTCATAATTGCCGATTTTGAAGGAATCTTCAACTCAACACCTAATCCAAGTCTACTCGAAGATCAAGAAGATATTAAGCCACTTCCCATGCCTAATGAAGATATCCAAGAACCATTGTAAGCAATCCATCCTTTGAAACTGACCCATGTCAAGAACTTGATCCAAAGCATGTCGAAAGCAACTCTAAAATCATTCAAGATCAAGAATTTGTATCTTCAAGATACTACAACAATCTAATGGACACTCTCCTATCTATGCAAGATGATCATATCCATGTAGCACATATTCCTCCATCTACCCATGAGATGCTTTCTATGGATGGACACATAGATGATCGTCATCTAGAACAAGATTTTGTTACACAAAAAGAGTAGATTATTAACTCCTACAGTCAAACTGAGTTATTGACACCAGGATTAGATATATCCAAAATTTAGACTAAGGACATTAGGTATACAGATATCTAGCATTATCCCCTCAAGGAAACAAGTCAGATAGAATAGTGTAATCTAGAGTTATCAGAACAACGAATTGAAACGTCATCTACAGTGGTAAGTTATCAGAGAATGCATTCTAAACAAGAGCTCTCGGAACATGTACAATCAAAGCATGGAGGTACTACTACCACCATACTGGGGGCAACTTCTTCTCAAGCAAATGTCAACATAGGGAGTACGAAGAATCTTTATGGTGAAACCATTGCCAATACTACAACCAGCCACATCATGAATCTTCATCCACCCATCACCCCATCCATGAATTGGGACCAACATCAAAAGAAAGAATTGAATCAAAACACAAAGAAAGTTATCAAGGAAGAAGCATAATGGACAAATCAAATACAAATGGATATAAAAAAATACAAAGAAAGATCATCCCTATCAAACTCCATCAGTCAAAGAAACTATGGGGCAAAATAAAAATGGGAAAAGTATCCATCAAAGATGTCTGCAAAAGAAAAACAGGCTTTTCAAGCAACGTATAAAGTGTATCAAGCAGTTGGTCCTAATTCCATGCACACTTTCGTATCCACCCATCATTGCTCATCTTCCCAAGTTTGGAGAGTCAAAGGTTCCAAACTGTCAACCAATCCATCTCTTATCCCTAAACACACTCCATCCACGCCTCCACGCATTATATCCAATTCTCACATCAAACATGTATTGTCAATGACCCTTTATCATAAGGATTCAGAAGGCACTCTATTGTGATGTGTTTACAGAGATAGAGTTAACCCTAATATCAATGAAGTAGATCAAGAATCCCAAAAGTTGCATTCAAGTGCACGTATCTTACCAAAGAAGCTCCTTCAAGCAAGATATCGATGGAACATTATGATAGGGGCATCTACATCAACACCACTAGGTGGTTCAGCATGAATCTTTCAAAAAAACCAAAAAAAAATCAAAAAATTATGAAAATCCAAAAAAATCAGAAAAAGGATTGAAAACAGTAAATAGAAAAAAATTGTCCTCTAGTGAAAACCGCATGGGTGGCGCTTTGGGCAAGACCATGATGAAAACCTAGAAAATAGGCATCATGTGTAGAACCGAGCATCTATGTGTGCCACTTCAGGTGAAAGCATCTCATCCCATCTGTAATAAATCGAGCATTCCATCCATTTCATCCATAATAAATCCATCCATCCATAAACCATTGATCCAATCCATTCACATATATCTGCATCCATCATCTCAGTTATCTTAATCTTGATGAAGTTTGGGGCACATTTTATAGTTGCTTATGGTAAACATCTTGACATGGGCCATTTTCATTGATCCTATCCTATGCAACATTATCTGAGCCATGAAGCATTATCCAAATGAGCATTCTTTATTCGAATATCTTATCGCAAGATAATCCTTGACATCCTTTGCGTATCCATCCATCCATACACCTATCTGAGCATTCATCCATCATATTCCATACATTGCTAGACATTGGGGGAAGATATTTACATCTTGCTTCGGGACTAAATCTTGGTCTATGCCCTCCACTTATGTGGTGGTCAGAACATTGGCAAACGTGAAATAAAATTGGTCAAAACATTTGTGATCCAAAATCCAAATCACTAGCCCATGGCATATTTTGACAAGAACATGTTCTTTATCAAAGCTTCATCTTTCATCAAACATCAATCAAAACAATCAATATCAGTCACATCTAACGCACCCTTCAAACGTCACATCAAATCATTCGAACAACTTTTGTTCCAAATCAAGCTTCATCAATCATGATCAATCAAATCCAATCAAAACATCATCATCAATCCATCATCATCTTGGGATATCCTTCCCAATCACTGTGTTGCTTAACACTATCCTTGCATTGTTGTGCATCCTCAACAATGTTATCATCATCAATCGTAATCAATCCTGATTAATCAATCCTTGCATTGTTGTGTATTCTGAACAATGTTATCATCGTCATCATCAATCCATCGATTTGATCAATCAACCTTAGCTTGGTTTTGAACAAAATCCTAAAAAAAGAACTAATATCATCACACATAATCCAAGTCATCAAAATCATGTGAAAAATCCAAAAATATCAGAAAATCAAAAAATCCAAAAATCCAAAACATCCAAAAATTGAAAAATCCAAAAAATCCATTAAACAAAAAACATCAAAAACATTGGAATCCAACTACATCGTCTCTCGAAGCTTAATAGGCAAGGCTAATCTCTCGATCAGCCCCCAAGACATCAAAATCCAAAAACATTCAAAAAACACGAAATCCAAAAACATTTGAAAATTTGGAAAAATCAAAACATTTGAAAAATCCAAAAAATACCAAAAACAGCCTCAAAACATTCCAAAAATGTCAAAAACATCCAAATATTTGAAAAAATCCATCCACCTCATCTCGCTTTCACCCACAATAATAAATCATCCATAATAAACTGATCATCACCTCCATACTTTGGCACCGCAAACATAAACAATCATAGCAATCAGAAAAAGCAAACTTCAAATGCAAAATGAAAATCGAAGCAACAAACTGTTAAATGGAAAATCAAACTCTTGATCATTTTCAAACATGTTAGTCAACCTTATATCAATAGCCTATCAATCAACTTATCAAACCATCATCATCCTATACAATGCATGTCCTAGGATATATCGTTCTGACAATGGGCATCATTTTGGATATCACCCTGGATCCTTATGCTATCAACACACATCCTTCTGGCTAGTGATATGAAGAACATTGGCTTGTTTGCATACTTGATCTTTTCTTTTGATTTATCTTAATGCGCTCATTCCAAGGACCTCTCAATGATATCCGAACGAAGGATTTAGAGAGATAGGAATGGGGCATCGATCATTATCTTTTGTCTACTATGCTTGTTGGATGTTCTTGTAAAATAACTTGGTGAATACTTGCTTTGTTAGGTACGTCCCAGCAAGGTTTCTGTATGTCAAGTGTGAACAAGAATACTCCTATCTGTTTGTCAAGTCAAAGTCCATTGCACTAGGTACAACGCCATCCTGGTTCTTTATACCTTGATGCATCGTACCTACGTGTGTTATCAAACATAAGGTAAGTAGCCCTTTTAAAATCCCAATCCTTGATAAGAAAATCATCATCATTTATCATCATCATCATCATCTATCATCATCATCTCTAATAAAGTCTCGTCAGATCATGGAATTGTGGGATCCTCTTGTCACCATCTCTTTTCTGCACTAACATCATCATCACTAATGTATCCATCGTGCATCCATCCTGCATCCACAAACCATCAGTATTCTGCATATCATCTCACAACATATCATCATCATAATATAGATCTATTAGTTTAAGCATCTCATAAATCATCCATTGCATAATCACAACATATCGCATCATCAATCTCATCCATCTCACATCATATCATCATTTAAGTTGTTTAGAATAATATAGATTTGTTATTCTAAGCATCTTAAAACCATCTCATTTGCATCATCATCCATAACCATCCATCTTGAACCTCTTTATCATGAGATCAACCCTCAAATCGATTTCTTTCGCTCAATCTCTCGAGGGGGAAATGTACTAGTGTACCTCTTTCTGCTGGGGCATCCAAAAAATTAGGAATTTTTCAAATTTTGATCGTGGCAAGTTTATTCTTTGAACCAACGCAACAAGTACATTACTTCAAAGAGGGGAAAAATGTAGACATGCAAAATTAACATTATGCATCTGTTCATTCACTAGGTAAATTGGGTCTTTAGTCCTAAGGCCATTCATTTAAATAAATCAAAGGTTCACATCATCCTTTAATTAAATAAATCAGACTTTGTTTAGTTAAATCTCAAAATGCATATCCCATCCCCTTTTGATTTAAATAAATCCAAATATTTGAGTCAAATTGGTCAAAAAATCCTAATCATCATTAATCTAACCTAACAGTGATCAAATGCTAATCCTAACCACTTGCATTCTCTAGATTTTGCCACTTGCACCAATAAATCAATTTATTGATTTATTAAATCAACATTTTCACTCAACATGGCATTTATGGGGAATATTCCCTCAAGTTTGAATTCAAAATCAAGTGGGCATGTACATCCAACAAAGTAATTAATAAACTCTTACATGTCCCCCACTCAACATTTACTCTCAAATTTGAATTTGAAATCTCCCCCTCTTGGGCACATTTCCCAAATCTTGCACATGCATCAACCACTAGTAAGTTGACAAGTGGCCTCTTTTTATTGGCCTGTTCTTAGTCCCACATCCTCCATGTTTGGCACTCTTAGCATTTGAAAATATTTAAATAGAGGCTTCATCCTCAAGCAAATCCTCCACAATTTGATCCACAAAGCTAATGCAAAGTCACTCTCTTCATTTGAGAACTGATTTTGTCCATTTATCATCTCCATCTTCATAACAATTTTATCACTAGCTTATCTATCAAGGGTTGGGAAAGGGCTATTTTCAGCAATAGCACCAATCCACTATGAGATATAATTTTCTCCATGTTTCATTATATGCTTTCAATTTATCTACTTATATCTTTTTTTCTTTGATTGCATTATTAGCATATGGAGTTATTTCATAAGGATGTTGATGATTAGTTTGGTTTTAAAATGCTAACCATATGCAGGTTTTCACATCCAAAATTTGACTTGGTATTGTAAACTTTTCTTTGCAAGATTCTCTATGGGGAACAACATAACTGTGATGATAGGTAGAGTTGAACAACACCATAAATCATTTTACATTATCAATATATTGCTTATAGAATACTTTGTGCAAGTAAAATGGAATGCGCAATGACAATTGGTCTTGAATTCAAATCTAAATATAAGTACATTATGCACAAGAAGATGGTATCTATTCTATGATTTAAAGAAACCCAAAATAAGAAAATTAATAGGTTCCATTTGTTTACTTACTCTTAGACACTTGTTTAATTGATGAGACCCTAAGAATGTCTTGCTGATAACCAACAGTGTTCAAAACTCGTGAAGAGGTTAGATTGGTGTGACATTGGATCTATCTTGCCGATGGAAGTCATCGGCAAGACATGGACTATCTAAGTGATTTTTCTATCATGTGTTGATAATTGATCTCTCATCGATGGGTTTGCTTCAGTGGTCATCGCCAAGAGTCTCCGCAATGACATGGTGTAGGTCTATTTAAAACTCTTGAAGAGGTCAGATTAGTGTGACATTGGGTATGTCTTGCCGATAGAAGTCATCGGAAAGACATGGACTATTAGAGTGATTTTTCTATCCTATGTCGATGATTGATCTCTCATTGATGCGTTGGATTCGGTGGTCATGTCGCCAGGAGTCTTCGTGATGGTACATTTCAACAATTTTTTTTTTTTAAATTGCATTGTTTTGTCGCAATTTTGACGAAGGCCATCGACTAATCACTGAAAAGGTCCAACGAAGTTGCTATAGTTGCGACGAAGACTTCGTCATAACTCCTTGCCCATTTCGTCGAAATGGTGACAAACTTCTAGTGTTGTTTCGATGCTTCGAAAGAGCCATTGCAATTGCATTTTGGTTATAATTCATTGGTGGATACATGAAGTTGTCATCGATATTCCAACGAACATCTGAGTCATTTTATGATGTCGACGACCAATGAATCTGCATCATTATTTTGACGTTTAATTCATTTTTAGAATTTTGATGAAAAAATGGCGATGAAAATTCTTTCTTCAATTCGTTAATTGTCTGACAAATGTTTGTCAAATGACTGACGAACATTTGTCAGAAAATGGAGTCAAATTCAGTAGTGCCCATTAAAACAAGTAGTCATTATTTCTCAAATTAATGGTTACTTCTAAATTCTATACTAGTATTCATTGTTGACTTAGTAATGCTCCAATTACAGTTCCACTTACATCACAATCATCTTAAAATACCTTATCAAAATATGGAAATGCTAAAACTAGTTGCTCTATCACTTTCTTCTTTAATATTTCATAGCTTCTATTTGATCTTGATGTTCTCTAAAATTATTTCTTATCTACTCTCGTAATCTCATTTATTCCATCTAGAAATATATACTTAAATTCCTATGTTCAAACTAGCTAGCACATGGAAAATTATTACTTCTATAATACTCATTGGTGTAGGATATTCAACAATTTATTTTACCTTATTTGAATCCATCTTCAATCCTTTTGGTAAGATTTAAAATTCTAAAATATGCCAATTATGTATTCATGAAACTAGAATTTGTGCTAATGACATTCACATTGCATGAGATCTAATGTGGCTTATGTAATAAGAGATTTTTGTATTTGGAATTTAGCATAGCTTTGGTTTCATTATTAGATGTATGACAATAACCCTGCCTCAATATTGTTTAGGTTATAAACTCTGCATTTTATACAAATTTAAGGTGACAATATTGTTATGTATTTAAGAAACTTTTGTTGCTAGAAAGTATCTTCATGTAGGTACATAGAGTAGTCATAGAACTCATTGGTGTAGTATTTAATAAATTATTACAATTTATAATAATTTATATACTCATAACCATAATGTTTAATGGGGTTATATTCATCTTGAAACCCACATAAAACTAGCCAAATTATCCTGAGGGGTGAATAACCAATTGGGTTGTTAGGTGTAAAGGGTTTTAGAACACTATGTGGGTTGCAGGTTTCATAACACCCACTATTTTTCAACCTATAATTATACATATATAGTATGATTTCAGTGAAAAAAAATATTTATTTAGAGAGTATGAATGTAATTAAAGGAACCTTCACAATTTACCACAACTATTAGAGTAAAAATTGTGTTTCAATTTTCACATATGATGGAAAAATAAATGCACAAAATAATCGTAGGTCGGAAAAACATAGTGCTTGTGACTTATTTTATTATGCTTGTTCAAAGCTCAATGGTGTAGATCTCGAGGAGTTGTAGGTGGGGGATACATAAAACTAAAAAAATTGACCTACAGGATGACTACTCAATTAGGTTGTTACATCTAGAGGGTTTCACAATAATATCTAGGTTGTAGGTTTTATAACACCCAATGTTTTCCAACCTCCAATTATACATAGACATTATGATTGTAATGAAAACCTTTTGTTATTTAGACAAAAAAAATGCAATGGAAGTCACCTTCCAAAATTACCACAACTATTAGTTAGACTGAAAATTGTATTTCAATTTCTTTAGATGATTGGAAAATATATGCACAAAATAATGGTATTTTGGAAAACATAGTGGTTTGTGATTTATTTCATTGTGCTTGTTCAAAGCTCTAGGATGGAGAGTTTGGGGAGGAGTTACAAGTGGGGGAAACATAAAACTAACCAAATTGAGCTGAGGGGTGACTAACCAATTGGGTTGTTGTGTATAGAGGGTTTTTCAATAGTATGTGGGTTGCAGACTTCATAAAACTGAATGTTTTCCAACCTCCAATTATGCATATATAGTACAATTGTAATGAAAATATTTTGTTATTTAGAGAGTATGAATGTAATGAAAGGAACCTTCAAAATTTACCATAACTATTATTTAGAGTTAAAATTATGTTTCAATTTCTTCATATGATGGAAAAGTAAATGCGTAAATTAATTGTAGGTTAGAAAAAAAATAGTGGGTTGTGAGTTATTTCATTGTGCTTGTTCAAAGCTCAAAGGTGGAGAGCTATATTTTGATCACTTCCAACAATTTATTTTACATATACAAATTGATCAATGACAAATTTTTCCTCATTCCTAGTGCTCTTACTATTAACACCCCCTGCTATTCCTTTTCATGATCTTCTAGCTTCATCTTAATATATTTTACTTGAAGATTTAGATTAGTTGCTCCCTCATCAGCCCTTAGGACATCAACATCACTTTCTTGGATAGAGTTTTCAATTCCTTGAATTCTTTTGTGTAGCTTTGTAGCCACTTTTTTCTTAGCTTTGAGAGTGTCTTTATGATTAGAGTATTTGAATGTTTCTTTTAACAAGTTCTTTACAAGACTAGTCTACCTTTTTAAATTGAGCTTATGGGTGACTTTAAACCAATTGGGTTGTTGTGTGCAAAGGTTTTTTCAATAGTATGTGGGTTGTAGACTTCATAATACTGACTTTTTTCCAGCCTCCAATTATGCATAGATAGTATGATTGTAATGAAAATCTTTCGTTATTTAGAGAGTATGAATGTAATTAAAGGCACCTTAAAAATTTACCATAACTATTATTTGGAGTTAAAATTATGTTTCAATTTCCTCATATGATGGAAAAGTAAATGCATAAATTAATTGTAGCTTAGAAAAAAATAGTGGGTTGTCAGTTATTTCATTGTACTTGTGCAAAGCTCAAGGGTGGAGAGCTATATTTTCATCACATCCAACAATTTATTTTACATATACAAGTTGATCAATGACACATTTTTCCTCATCCCTAGTGCTCTACTATTAACATCAAGGGAAAATTCTTTCATGTTAGAGGGGCTAGCACAATAATATATAAAATTCCTATGAAATAACAAAGTTACAAAGGAAGTGATGTGAAGACAAAAGGGATAATGTTACCCTAAGTCTCCACCTTCCATGATTGATCTTTGTTACACCTCCTAGCTTGCTTTAAATCTTAGCTGCCCTCAGATTTATATGAGCAACTATGAATAAAGACTAAGCCCTATGCAAGTGTTGAAGGATTACTAGAAAATAAAATAACCCTACAATGGATTAGAATGACTATGACTGTAAAAATTATAACCCTAAGTTCTAAGAAAATAGACATAGACTCAGGTCAAGAAATCAAAAGACCAAGAGAGAATTATTAAGTTTAATGAGATCAAAATTAATTTTTTATCTCCACTTAATTTTGAATCTGTGGCTAGGATGAAAAGATGAAATTACCCTAATATCAAACCTCAAGATTTTATCCACTGTGCATTTAGGGTTAGGTCAAAATTAGGGCAAAACACTCCTTGAAGGGCCAAGATTGAATTATAAGATAATTCAATCAAGGGTCTTCTTATTATCAAGTATTTTTAGAGAAAATTACTTTTTCATTTCATACATTCTAGTACTTGTTTCTCAAGTTCTGCATTGTCATTTGCTCATTGCACATACTACACATGCACCTTCATCAACTTATCAATAACAAGAAGAATCTCTTCATTCAATACATTATCTATCTCATCCATTTGTTTTTCTTTTTATCAAGTGTTTTTAGAGTAGATTCCTTTTTCATTTCATGCATTCTAGTATCTTTTGCCTCTAGTTCTCAATTTCCATTTTCCCATTATGCATAGTGCACATGTTCCTTGCTCAACATTTCAAGAGCATGAAGAATCTCTTCTATCAATACATTATCTATCTCATTCACTTTGGCTTGCTTCTTTTCAAGTGTTTTTAGAGTAGATTCATTTTTCATTTCATACATTCTAGTACTTGTTTCATCTAGTTTTGCATTTCCATTTTCCCATTGCACATAGTTCACATGCTCCTTCCTTAAATTCTCAAGAGTGGGAAGAATCTCTTTAGTCAAGAAATTATCTATCTCATTCACTTTGGTTTGTTTCTTTTCAAGTGTTTTTAGGGTAGATTGCTTTTTCATTTTACACATTATAGTACTTTCTGACCTCCTTGAGCATCAACAAGATCTCATGATACTTTATATTTAAAAATTTAAAGCGATGCACCCTTGCATTATAATGAGAAAATGTTGGTTGTTGACTTTGAGCAATTTATTATATGAAGCAATATATGTAATGTGAACTGTGTGCTATGAAGGATAACCTATGAAATCCATACTAATTATTTTCTATAAAAAATTGGTCTTGTGGGGTTGTGTGTGACATTTGATTTCTGTACATATGGAGAGGAGGATTGCATCAGCCAAAGAAATGCCAAGAAAATGTTTTCAAGAAAAATCCATGAAAAGATCCACTAGTGCACACTTTTATTTACTTTTCCCTTCACATAATGCAAACAACATGATCAAGGGAAAAAAAAATTCATATGGTTTTTGTAGCCTATAAAAATTACTATATTTTGATTAGCAATATGTCAGGCTCCACTTAGGAAAGATTGATTAAAAACACAAAGAGTTTCAAATAGCAATGATAAAAATAAATCAAGTTATTATATACAATATGTTTTTCCAAATGCTCTTTAATTATAATGTAAATCAATAAAGACATGGAAATTGTGTAATTCCCTTATATTTATGACTCAAGACAATGGCCTTATTTTTATAATGTAATTATGTTTTTTTTCATATGTTTTTCTTATCATATGAAAATTACTTTGTATTTTTTGGCAATGTGCCAAGGTCCACTTAATAAAGATTGATTGAAAACACAATTTATATCTTACATCAAGAAGAAATAAATCAATCATGTTGGAAAACATAATATGCATTTTGGATTTATTTCAACATGAAATCCCTCTATAATTTGATGCTAAGCCTTTTAGGAAAAACTAGAGGCTTATAAATCCTACTCTAGAACCCAAGATGTAAGAAGAATTGGTGAAATTGAGAGAGATAGGAATTATCAATCGAATCAGGAAATCCACATGGGTTTCTAACATGGTTCCAGTAAGAAAAATGGTGACATAAGGTTGTGTGTGGACTTCATAAATTTTAATGTGTCATCTCTCAGAGACAACTATCCATTTCCTAACATGGAAGCCATGTTATAGAAGGTGACTAGCTATGAATTACTATCCATGATGGATGGTTTCTCAGGTTATAACCAAGTTATGGTTAACGTGGCTGAGCAGTACAAGCCTACATTTACTACTCCTTGGGGCACATATGTGTATGTTAGCATGCCATTTGGTGTGAAAAATGCAAGTGCCATATTTTAGAGGGCTATGGATGTAGCCTTTTCTGATCTCATAGATATCTTCTTAGTAGTGTATCAATATGACTTAATAGCTTATTCAAAAAAGGAAGAGGATCATTGCACACAACTTAAGAAGATATTTTTTAGAGCATTGGAATATGGAATATCTCTCAACCCCAAAAAATGTGCTTTTGGTGTCAAAGAAGGAAAACTATTGGGGCACATTGTTTTTAAGAATGGGGTGAGAATTGATTCAGATAGAGTAGTTGTCATAGATAAAATTCCACAACCAAAGAATGTCAAAGGAATCCAATCATTCTTTGGACAAGTTAATTTATTGAGGAGATTTGTGACAAATTTTGTTGAGACTACTTAACCAATCTCAAAGATGTTGAAGAAGGGAGAAAATTTTGTTTGGAGTGAAGAGCCAACCAAGGCATTTCAGAGTATAAAGCAAGCAATCAAAGAAGCATCTATTCTTAAATCATCTAATTTCTCTAATCCATTCCAACTCTTTGATTTTTCCTCATTCCATACAATTGTTGCAGTACTCCTATAGAAAAATGATAAAGGATTTGAACAACCTATTTCATTTTTTAGCAAATCCTTACAGGCGATTCAATTGAAGTATGAAATGAATGAGAAAAAGCTTATGCTCTAGTTAAATTAGTGAAAAGTTTTAGAACATGTATCGTGTTGGTACCACCATTATTTCTTGTGTATCTAGTGCTACCATTAAAGACATTCTCACTCAGCAAGAGGTTACATGTAGGAGTGTACCATAGAAAAATTGATCATTGACATTTTCATGGTTATTTAATTATTTTTCCTATGATACTTGGTTCATTTTGCTTAGATTTAATGTTGCAATGTAACATAAACATTCACATAAAGTCCTAAATATTCAAATTATGATGTCTTGTGAAGGTGTTGTGAAGTGTTGCAACACATTTCTACACTTTTGTAGACTCATGTTATTATAATTCATCTAAAAATCACCTTTTCATTCCTTATCAAGTCCTATTTCAAAGTTTTTTAAAGTCTTGTAACAAACTTTCATGCTTTTCTAGGCTTGTCATCACTAATTACACCTTTCTTATGCTTTATTTGGCCCCTTTATGCACTTATAGGCCTTAATTAAGTGTTTTTTTAATACAAACCTAACAAACAACCTTAAATACAACTTAATTCTCAACACCCACTTGCAAGCTTTGAGTGGGACCCATTTTACATGGGTGGCAAATGAGTCCCTCTTGGCTCAAAATTCAAAATAATTCAAAATATCTTTTGACTTTTTATTCGGTAAGACCTTATGTTGGCCTATGATGTTGTATTCTTGGGTAATTAGGGCATAAGTGTGTATAAATAAGTGTTTTTCCATCCATCCTAACCCCCACTTATTTTCCATTCACTCATACACTATCAATTTCCATTCTTGCATTCAATGGAATCAAAGCATCATTACATTAGTTGATCAAGCAAATATCAAGTATCTTGGAGCAACCGTTGACATATATTTATACTTCTACAACAAGGATTTGGAAAGTTTAGGAAACTTGCATATTATTTATTCATCATTATTTTCTTGTTTTCATTTCATTTCTTTCTCAAGGGTTTGATTACCAAAGTTGGATTTGACCAAGAAAAATCCATATACTCTAACCCTAAACCATTTTCCCCCTCTATGCATGTGTGTTTAAAGGTCTTGTAGGTAGATTTGGCAAATAAATAGGTGTTGGAAAGTGGTCAACAATTCATCAAAGTGATTCAATTCAACCAAACCCTAATTCAAGCTTGGAGGCAACATTTAGCTCCTTTTTCTATAGATTTGACCATGTCAACCCGATAAGAAGACAAGTGCAAATTTGGACCTATAGAATTGACCATTGAATTTGTAGAATTTTTGAGAAGGACTGATTTTCCACCAGTGGTGAATGATTCCCATCTACATGATGTAAAATTTGATTTTGTTAGAATTCAGTTCCTAACAGTCCGAAACTAGTTTTAGAGTAGTTTACCAGAAGAAGGATTGATTCGCCATCAGTGGCGAATGAGTCCCACTGGTCATCAACAGTGATTTTTTTTAGTTTCCAAAGCCTTCTAGGATCAGCATTCAACTTCCAGGTGCACTTTGTTCATTCTCATTCATTTTTTCATATCACATTATGTTTTCAAACATTGCACATTTCATTAGTTTTACATTCATAATAAAAAAAAATATCAATTAACTACATTTAGATCATTTCATTTAGTCATACTTACATCATGCATTCCTTAGTTTGAGTGAACCACCATAATTTTTGGGTTCTATCTCTCTCCTTTTAAGTGAAAAACCCTAAGAGTGAAAGAGAAGTACATAGAAAAATAAAAAAAATTAGTTCAAGGAGATGTAGATGGATCAATAGGATCCAAGAGTTTAATATTGGTGTTCAAATCACCAAATTGGTAAGAGGCCAAGGCTTGGAAAAATTTATGGTTGAAACTAATTTAGAGGCCAATTAGATCAACCAAATTGAGTGTGTGGATGTATCTCCCATTTTTTATATGTAGACATGTGGCTGGTATAGGCATATTGTTCACTACTTACAAACTATGCAATGTCCTAAGGAACTAAAAAACAATGATAAAATGAATTTCAATTTACAGGCGATCAAATATGTGATTGTTGATAAAGAATTATGGTGAAGTCTACATGGAGTCTTGCTAAGATGTGTTGATGGTAAGAAGGATTTGGAGATTTTTACTAAAATGTGTAGTAGAGTATGTGGGGGTCATTATATGGAAAAGATAACTGCTCACAAAATCTTGAGAGTAGGGTTTTGGTGGCCTACCATGTTTAAAGATTCCCATAAAATGGTAAAAGTATGTGATGCATGCCAAAGGTTTTCTGGAAAACTCAAATTCTTAGGGAACCTACCACTCAAGCCAATATCAGCTCAAGCTCCTTTCCAACAATGGGGAATTGATTTCATAGGGTAAATCTTAGAAAAATCTACTGGAGGACACTCTTGGATCCTTTTTTCCATTGATTATTTTACAAAGTGGGTTGCGGAAATCCCCACTAAGAAAGGAACACTGATTTCCTATTGAATAATATTTTGATCAGATTTGGGGCGCCTTAAAAGATCATCTCCAACAATGCAATGTGTTTTAGATCATATGATTTCATAGATTTCTATGTGAAATATGGAATTCACATGTCTTACTCTTCCTAATATCACTCACAAGGCAATGGATAGGTAGAATCAAGTAATAAAAGCTTGATGAAGATCATCAAGAGGGTGACAGAGAAGAACAAGAAATCCCAGGACTCCAAAATGAAGTTATCACTTTGGGCTGATATGGTTACAGTAAAAAAGGTCATAGGATACTCTCCATTTTGTCTAGTATATGGCATAGAGGCTAGGCTAGCATAGAACAATATGATGAAGATGTACAAGTTTGTGCAAGAATATGATGGACATTTGTGATGACATGTAGCACATGATTTTTTTTTAATGGAGATGGATGAAATGAGGAGGGAACCTCAAAAGAAAAATAAAAAGTTGCAATTGCAAGTCAAAAACTTGCATGATAAAATGTCTTCTCCAAGAAAATTTGAAGTTGGAAGTATGGTATTAATGTGGAATGCAAGAGCTCAAGATAAGGGTAAGTGTGAAAATTTTGAATCATTGTGGTTAGGGCCTTATCTAGTGAGCAATACTCATGGTGAGGAGTCATACATCCTTCAGAGCTTAACTAGTGAATTTCTTGAACTACTAGTACATGGATAGTTCTTGAAAACATACTTTTCTTAAGGTATGTTCTTCTTCCATGTAGAATATAATTTTATGTATATTTTATATATAGGTTTGGTGTGTTTCTTTTTGTTTTGGTTTTTCTGCATTGTCTGAGTAGTTCCCTAGTTTCTATTCTCTATTTTTGGTCTGCTTCACCTAAGATTGTTGGAATCTTGCCATGCTTGCTAGAAGCATGCCTCCCCGAGCATGAGCCACTGATGGAAACTCTACAAAATTTTAGTGGTTTTGTAATTGAATTTCAAATTTTGGGTCATCCATTAGTCTCCTAAGGGTTAGGTTTTTTTTCTATAATTGCTAGCATGGTTTAATCTTAGGAATAAAACCCTCGTAAAACATTAATAATGCAAAAATCCCTAACCCTCAAGTTTAATTCGTCATTGGCATGAGTTTTGCTTTTCCTAGTCACTTAAGTTATAACTTGACTCATTAACATTGTTGGTAAATTGCCCCCTTTCTTCCTAGCAATATTTGGCCATGTGCACTTTTTAATTTTTGCTTAATGTCTTAAGTCTAAGTGGGGAAATGTTGTTAATGTCTTTATCTACACTTTAGACTTAGGGTCTGAAATATTTCATAAAAAATACCTATGTCAAAATTCCTAGTAAAGTCCAATTTTTAAGTTGCAACTTAAGGCACATACATCATTTTTTCTTAAGTTCTGAGTGGCATGGCCCCACAACTTATTTTCTATTAGTTGCTCGCCAACCTGCACTATTAAAATATTCATTTAAAAAGTGATTTCAGATAGTGGGAAAACGTTGTGTGGCATATCTTTTTGATGGGCCTTGGTCCATCTTTTAAAGCAACAATTGTGGTGGGCCCAAGATCTAGTGACTCAGATTGCTTCTAATGGTTAAATCTCAACTATTCCCTACTAGCCCACAGTGAATCTGTATGAAGATTATTATTCCATGCAAGATAGTAGGTGGCTGCCACATGGTTTCATCTTAGTCATTCAATGGACTATTAGTGGGGTTAAATATTTTGTTAAATATTTTGGTGACCAAAGGGTATGATAAAAGTCGTGCTACTAAAGTACCCCTAGGTTTAAGGGTTAAAAGGTGATTGAGATGTTTTCATTGCAACCATTCATTGGGTAAAGGAATTAAGCACATGCTCAAAAAAATTCTAAGTATAATCATAAGCTTGGTAAATAAAGGGTGGACAAGTTGGAGTGTACGTGCTTGATCTATGCCATTTCCCACTAGCCCACAACCATTGATAACTATCCCAGCAGACCCATGTGGGATAGCGAGCTAGCGACACATGGACAATCTCAAATCTTCTAAGGTGTGGTGGAGCCTACATTGATTGCAAGGAAGGAATTTCACATGGTAGAATCTAATAGGCTTGATTTTTAGGTCAGCATAAGTCAAATTTTCAAACTTATGCGACTCCATCTAAGCCATCCATCGATCCAACTCACTACATGATCAATGAATAGCATTCAAATTTTTCTAAGAGGGTTGCTAGAGCCATTCTAGTTCATGTGAGTGAACAATAATGGAGGACGTGATGTTCTTCTACCGAATTGAAGGGTTTTGTTACCATAAAAGCAAGATTGAAAGTGTAATTTGATTCACAAAAGAATACTCAAGAATTTGAAGATCTATTGTAGCATCTCTCAAGCTCTTCACATCCAGAATTAGGGTTTCCAAGTATTCAAACACCTGTAAGTGAAATTACTTCTTTTTGTGGTTAATTCCCACCAAATTTGCATACAATTGCTAGTTTTTTGTTTTAAATTACAATCTAGGGCATATTTTAAGGTTTGACATTCATCAAATTGTATTCCAATTGTTTTAAATTTACTTTTCTTTTTTGCATCAAATTTAAACCCTAGTTGCACCTAAGTAAACCCTAACTCATGTCATTTTTCATTATAATGGCACCCCAAAATCCCAAGCCTTTAGTTTTTCTTCCAAAAAGTGAGCCCTATTCCAAGACATAGTAGACAAATTCTCCAATTCCAAAAATAATAAATTTGATACATTCAAATGATCTTCCAAGGTCCTATAACAAAAGATAGCATTGTCAACTGACAACATGCCATTAAGGATACTACACTACCAACAACTGGGTGGACTCTATTCAAATGTTGGTTTGGGAAGAGATATTGTAGTTTCCCCACATGCAATGGATGGAGATTAGACATGGGAATGTTTTTTGTTCCAAATGTGTACCTTGAAATTCGCCTCCTAAAATCCATATAAGCTAATTATGACCCTAATGTTCAGTTTGTAAGGACACATTCTGGTATGAAAATGGTTGATCTTACCTAGGAAAGATTTATTGAAGTTTTCAATTTGAACCCTAGTGCCAAGGAGCCAATTGATGAGAAGAAACTAAAGGAAGAGTATGAAAAGATAAAAAAAAACTTTCAAGGTTTCAATATTGACAAATTTCATGGGAAGAGGAAAGGGAGGAAACAAGATCAGACTTAATCCATCATATAAGGAGCCCTACCAAGTTGACATGTTTGATTTCTATTTTTAAAGGACTTTCTTCACTCTGTATCAGATTTTAGGGTTTTATCCTCCCATAAGGATTCCAATAGCTTTCATGTACATGGCAACGAATATTCAACATGTGATGCTCAATGTTATATTATTGTGGAACCTATCTATCAAATGAGATCCACAAAGGCTCAACAACTCTCAAAGCTAGTAAAATAGGAGTGAGAATTTGGTGGTACTCCTTGTTAATACAAATGTTTTTATACAAGGGAGCTAATCACTTTGGAGAGGATATGAAATTGGATAGGAAGGGCGAGAATGATGAGGATCTCCTTGTACAAGCATGGACTCATATTTTGGACAAGGATGAGCATGAATTTAGTTTTGTTGCTTTCTCAAATGTGCTTTCTTCTAATTGAAGAGATACTTTGTGATGAATCCACCTAGGATTACAAAGGATTTACATGACTTACTAAGACCTAAGGAGAAGATGCCTAAATTAGGCATTGAGAATAATTGGGGAGATGTCATCCCATATCCTGATTGCACCATCCTCCTTGAGTATATGGCACAAGTGTCTCACCTCATATACTTCCAAGAGATGTGACATTGAGGATTGGTTTTCTTGAAGTGATGTGCTGGAATTAGGAGATTTTTAGGATAACCACTTGGTTGGAATGAAGAAAGAAACTCTTTTTCTTGCATATACTTCTTTTTCATATTTTTCATGATCAAGGATGGAAGGAAGAAGATTATCCCAAATATTAAACCTCTTGGAATGAAATGTTGCAAAGGGAGAAATCATGATCTAGAGGGTTTCATCGTGGCCTTGAAGGATAGGATTAAGAGAGTAAAATTTATTACCACTTCTACTTCCTTGAAGATGTAATTAGAAATATATTTGATCTACAATTGTAGAGGAGAGGAAGATAAAATGGTTGGACTTCATCAAATTGGAGAAGGAAAAAAAAAAGGATCCCAATTTTAAGAGAATTTTCCAAGACATTAATGATGAGATGTTGAGAGTAGAAACAATAATTTAGAATTTTGACAGGGTGGTGGGGAAACTAAAAGAAGAAAGAGAAGTACAAGGAAAAGAGAAGGCCCAAATAACTAAGGATTAAGATAAGGGGAAATCCCCCATATTTGATGAAAGACCAAGATATCAGCCACCCAAAAAGCTATATGTATTTTCAAGGAAGAAGAGAACAGTGAGAAAGGAACAAGCAATTGCCACCCCTACTCAATTAGAGGTATCAAGAGCATCTTCTATTGCTACCATCTTCACCTCTAAGATCACCTACTCCATAAATCATTGACTTGGATTCTCTACCTAGAGAACATTCACTAAAAATGAGAAGGTTGAATCATCTAGATTTGTGGATTATCCTTTTTGATTCATAGGAAGATATCACTATCACAACTGATGAAAAAATGCAAGGTATGCCCTCACCCCTAAGGGGGGTGAATCCACTAGTCCAAAGCCTCACATTAAGTAAGGTTGATCTAGTTGGGGGTCAATAATGTTGATGATGTCAGAGAAAAGGAATGTAAGGATCTTTTATGGCTGATGATTCTTTTGTCAAGGAAAAAAAAATTCAATTTTTTTATGTAATGACGGAAAAATATCCCATTTTCCTTGCTTGATTTGGGAATAATTAATGATAAATTGTACCTGATATTTCCTTAATCTATATTCTAATGTGTTATACACATTCACATTTCATTTAGGGCCCTTTTTAGCTAAATAAACTTAACTTTTCCCTAATTCAATGTAAAGTGTATTTATTGATACCTTCACATTAAATTTAATAGGCTTGTAAATTAAGTGGACCTAATCTAGTGTTGTAATGCACCTTCTACACATTCATATTGGATTTAGGGTCCTTTTTAGCTAAATAGACTGAATTTTGCCTTAATTTAATGATGTTAAGTATATTTATTTAAACTTTCACATTGAATTTAGGCCCTCTTGCATTTATGACCTTAATATCATCATCAATAGGCCCCTAAGACCCTATATTATGCATACCAAGGAATATTTCAATCAAAAAAATGACAAGATCAACATATAAACTTAATTTACACACTCCCTGACACTTTAGTAGTCAAAATAGGCCCTGTGGGACCCATTCACCACTTTGGGTGAATGAGTCCCATCCAGGTGGAACCCATTTGCCACATATGGTGAATGAGTCTCATTTGACCTATTTTTGAGGTTTTAAGCGATAAAATTTGGTTTTAAGTTCAAATTTCTTCTATGTAGGCCTTTGGGATAAAATAAATGGTGATTTGAGTGCATTCCCTATAAAAACAAGCTTTCAAATCATTATTTCATCAAGCCTACATGATATCAAGTCAAGCACTCAAGAGTTAAGCATTCCAAGACTTTACAAGATCATCTAGAGAGCATTCAAGGGAAAAATGCTTCCTCAATTGTTGCAACAATTCAAGATCCATCATCATGTCAAGCATATCAAGCATCAAGCATGTTATTGAGCTAGTGTTGTGATGTAGCATTGAAGGTCAAAGATCAAGCATTATTCTACTCCTATTGTCAATTTCAAGATCTACATCCTTCATGGCCATTTCATATTGAGTTGCAAATTTAGAAGACATTATTTACAAGGCTTCATTCAAGGTATTATTATTCATGATTCGTGTTCTTTGTTTCATGTTTCATGCCTTCATTTCATTGTCTCATCATTTGGTTTAATTACCTACAAGGGGGTTGACCAAGGAAAACCCCTATTCCCTAAGAATCAACTCTCTCTCTCTCTAATTCTAAATCTAGGTTCCTTGAACACTTGAAGGATCATTCAAGATTAGGTTAAAAACTGGGAGAAATATTTTTTGAGTTGTATCCCTATTTGCAAGGTCATAATCTTCATCAAAAAGTCATTTATAGGTCTAAAATCATGGTTTCTGATCAAGAAACAAAGATGAACAAAAAGAGAAAATAGTGAAGACCAGACTCAAACTTTGAATTCCTATAAAAGTAGAATGAAACCGATTCACCAAGAGTGGTGAATGAGTCCCACTATAGGGTATGTGCAGGATCATCATGGAAAAAATAGGCCCTTAAGTGGCAAAAAAAAAAAATCAGAGTTAGGAAACTTGACATAAAAATTTGAATAAGTTATCTATATTATTTCAAAAATATGTAAGAATAGAATTTGTAGCAAATTGAATGTAGTTTCTAAACTACTAGGTTTGTTTAAAAAAAATCTATTTGGTGAAAATTTGAAATTTCAATGCAAGAGTACTTAAATTTCGGGAAAAATAAGAAGTAGGTGTCCTGCCACCCTAACCACAATAAAATAATAATAAATTTTTATAAGATTTTAGATATAAATAGAGGACTCATGTACCAATGTGATGCATATTTTTTGTAATTTTTTCCAACTAAATAATTAATTATGATTTTTATTACAACTTTTAAAAAATATTAAAACTTGTATGTCCGACAACCTTTTAACTTGGTCAAAACTTCATGAAATTCATTTTTATTTTTTAATCCTATAGTATGTGAAGCATAGAATGTGATGCATGTTTTGGATTCAAAAATGTAATACCATTTGAAGCTATAGATGTTTTTCAATCAGTCTATCAATCAGACTTTAGTCATAATTTGAATAGAAAATGAATAATAATTACTTATTAAATTTGAAGTAAAGCATAATTTATAGTGGTGGAAAGTTGAGAATCTCGAAAAACCCTTTTGTTTCATCAATTTTGGGTAAAAAAAATTCATCAGCCACATACCCATCATATTGCCACTTTTTGGCCCATCATGATCCTGCACATACCCTACATTTGTTTTTCAGAACTGTTTGCATATTCAAATACCCTTTTCCTTAAATTGGTTTCTATGCAGAAATCTAGATCTGGGACTAATTCGCCCAAATTGGTGAATGAGTCCTAGTAGGTCAAAAAGTCATATTTTCTAGCATTTCAAAGCTCCTTCTAGTCATCTCCAAGTTTTCCAGGTGCACACAATTCATATTATAGCTTTATGTTCTATTCCATTTACAATTCTAGGTCATTTTGTAGGTCATTGCATTGAATTATAGTTTAGTGTTGCATCTTGCATTACATTTGTTTTTCCAAGTTCTTACTTGGTGGTGAACCCCCTATTAGCTTACAATCAGTCCCCTAGGACAACCCTATTGAGAGATCTCTTTCTCCTTTGCATCAAGATCTCTAGGGTTATCCTTGAATGAAGTGGGAAAGTGGGTGTGCTCTATGTCCTAAAACCATATGATAGCACCATACCACCTTTTTGAGAATTTCAAAGTATGAGTTTGGTCTTCATTGTCTGCTCTTTCTGTTCCTCTTTGTTTTTGAATCTAAAACCTTGATATTAGAATTGTAGATGAATTTTTGATGAATATTATGACCTTGAAAATGGGGAGACAACTCCAACAATATTTCTCCAAGTTTGTAATCTAATCTTCAATGATCCTTCAATTCTTCAAAGCACCTAGATTTGTAATTACAGAGAGAGAGAGAGAGAGAGAGTGTTGATTGTTAGGAACCCTTCAATGTGGAGTATAGAAAGCTTTCTTATCCTAGGTCCTAAAACCCTAAGTGGCGACAAAATTATATCTTGCAATTTAGAGGGAAAGGGGGGATGAGCATAATGAAAATGTGAAAATGAAGATGATTGAAAATCCAAACATACCAAGGGAGGTCATTGATTCAAAAGTCCTTGCAGAAATGAAGGAAAAATATAAGGACATAATACCTACTTAAGGTAGAGAGCTAGTAAGGAAGAGTGGTTTACTCCTCTTGCTAGAATGGGACATGGAATCTACCATTGCATTCGATACAGTGAGGATACATGATTCTCCTATTTTTTCCATTGATGAAGAAGCAACAGTTGCTCTACATGGGTCAACATTCAATCCATAATGGGACACCTTGGCCATTTGGGCATTGGACCCAAACAAAAATAAACCAGAGGTTATAGAACTAGCAACAAACCTTAGAGGTAGACTGATAATAAATAGAGTATTTGATACTCCAATTGTTGAGGTAGCTGCATTGGTTGTGAATGTAGCCCAATTCACCAAGGCTATTGCAGAATCTTTAAAACAAAAATTTGATGCAAAAAATAAGGATTATAATGATGTGGTGGTTTTTTGCAATAAGGATGAATAGAAAATTGCAAAACTACAGTTGGAGAATGCACTGTTAAATGAGCAATTGCAATCATTGCAGCCAAGGACATCACTAGTGTCAAGGAAACTAGTATCATAGGTGCAAGATAATGTTCCATCATCTCCACCAGCTTCTCCAATGCAATCACCACCTCCTCCTATCCATTCTTCCCCTCCAATGTTTATGGAAATGGTGGTCTATGATGTAGACAATGTACTAGTTGCATATATTGCCCCAGGTACATCAGCTATAGCCCCTCCAAAGAAGAAATTGAGCAAAAAGGAATTGATTTAGCAAATGGAGGTATTTGAAGAATTGTTTTCATTATATAATTTGAAAACATCTTTATTGTTTCTAACGTTTTATAACATTGTTAAGCCAAGGTAATAAATTAGATTGTGAGGAGTGTTCACTCTAATTATTCTTTCATGTTTTGTTTAAAAAGTATACATTTGAAAAGAATAGAGAAATTTTCTTCCCATTAATGCAAACATGGGTTCCCAAATTGAGTGTGTTGAAAAATATGGTTATTGGATCCACCCATGATCAGAATAAGCCACTGCAGATTACTCCAACCAACAAAGAAGTGAAGGAAATGGATACATATCAAGGATTGGTGGATCCATTGGAGAAAAGGATTCTAACATTACTCAAGAATTTTGATGAGAGTGATCTTGTCCTCCTACAAGATATTCTCAATAGTGAAGAAGTTGTCAAGACTTATGAGAAATGGAGAGCTCATATGGATGTATTCATTGTTGTAGAGGCCACTCTAATTTGTGAAGAGGGAGATATTAAGATGGCCATGTTAAAGGATAGTATGAATAATTTTTCTAGAACTAGTGCATTCCTTGAGGAGTTTGACGAGGATGCAAATCAAATAATGATCAAATACAATCCTTATAAAACCAAGTTAAATGAATTCATGGATTTTGTTAGCCATTAGAGGAGGATTATATGGCTTGGGACTAGAAGTATAACAATATTCCTGACTTGTAATCTTCTCTGATGATGATGTGGCAATATATTTTTTCTTTTTATTCACATTCAAAAGTCTATGGGGGTTCCCATGGTAACAACAAGAGTGTTTTGTTTGTGGAATGACTTTATTCTTCAACCAAGTGCCTTTTGGTTGGTAGGAAAATCTTCATCAATGAATGAAAATGGTGTTTGTCTCATTTGGATTTCCCCCCATGGAATGAAAATATAATTTTATTTTGGAATGTAATTGTAATTGTAAAATGAATATATGACAAGTGTCAATTGGCCCAAATCTTGGTTGCTCCCTTGTTTTTATAAAAAGGAATTCAAGGTTGTTGATTGATATTTTAATGAAGCATTGTAATAGATAGTATAGAGAATAGAAGTCAATTTTTTATCTAGGTCTTTGATTTTTTATTTTCTACAAGTTTAATGTTGTATAACAGTGCTAGCATCTGAATACAAGAATGGCATAATTCTCAAGAAAAATCTCTCCTTGTGTATTCTTTATATGAATTAGATCAATGAAAATGATCAAAGGTCTTTTCAATGATCTTCATCGTATTCCCATGAATGTATGATTTTATCTTTGTTCTAATTCAAAGAATTAGATAAATCACTTTGATGGAATCATAGATTTATGTATTTTGAGTACATGGATTTGATAAGGAGTTCTGGTTTTGAAATATTTGAGTATAATACTATAATGAAATGTTGTAAATCTATGTGATGTCAAGTTTTAAGATTTTGTTTTTCATCATGGTTTTTGTTAAATTGGACTCCATGCTCTAACTTAAGGCATTGGTCTAGGATTTATGTTAGAGTAAAGGTTTTAACTTAATTATATTAATTAAGTTACCTTTATTCCTCTCTTAAGATTTCACCTTAGTTGCATATTGTGACATCTAATAATTATATTAATTATTAAATGTCTACCTATTAGGGTTACTTTTTAGGTTTTTCTTGATCTCATTTTAAGGATTGATCTTTGTAAATAATTTTTTCGATTGTTCTGATAATATATCTCTCATATTTTAGAGCTTCAAAACCCTCTTGCTTTTTTATCCATTCTCTTCCCTGTGACAGGTATCCCTTTGCATGCAGGTGTTCTTGGACTTTGAAGTTGGTTTTGACAACTTCTACAATTTATACCTATGTTGCATATTCATGATCTCTCACAAACACTACATTGAAAATCATTATATCTTTAATTTTCTATTGAAATGAATGTCAAGTTGAATTTTACCATGCTCTTTTGCTTATGAAATGATTAATGTTTAAAGATATTTCCAAATCTTTGCATTCTTTAAATTGTCAAGAAATTATGTGTAGAGCATATCTATTTTCTATAATTTTCAAAGTAAAATGACACAAGAGAGCTTGAGAACATTGTTTGGAATTACCCTCCTGAGTTTTGTAGAGCCCAAAGTGTAGATGGAAATTTTAGCAAACTTTCACCTATTCATTGGCCAATCCCTCTTGATTAATGACTATTGAATTAGGAAAATTCATAGGTAGATGGTGAGATCAGTTTGGTATTTAAAACCACCAACACATACATTAAAAAATTCATTCTTAAAAAAATGTTAAAATAAGCAAGATTTATTTATTTTAGAAAGATTTAATGAAATTATTTTATAAAGCAAAAAAATGATTTTTTTTAAATGTTAAAAAAAAAGTCTACCTTGCTTTCCCTACAAATTTTCCCATGAACACCCTAAAATTCTTAGCCAATTATGTTCAAGAGAAATAATTTTTTATAATTTTTAAAGTTAAGTATTTAACATGTTTACTTGAAAATATTAAATTAGATTTGAAGAACATAAAATCTTAGATTCTAATTGGTTCAAAACTAACTTATTAATAACTAATTAACAAAATGAGTTGAATGACTGATTGTAATAGTACTATGCTTATGAAAAGTACTAATAATAATGTTACAAATAGTTCAAGATGATAAACCACTTGAAGGGAACTATCTCCTATAATTTTCAATAACAAAAGAGAACCCAATATAATGATAATATACTAACCACTAATATAACAAGTGAAGCATGGAGTCAAGTTCCTACCAGTGAGTATTGAGCTTAAAGAAAAACTATTAATTAGGAGACCTCATACAATAGATAGAGGAAAAGGTTAATAAAAAGAAAAAAAATACTACAAAAGATAATGGAAGCCAAATAAAATCTACCTCAAACAATAGATTGCTTAAAGTTTCAAGTAAAAAATTAGATAGAGGTAAAATTTCTATAAATAAGAAACAAACACCACAAAAGATAATAGAAGCAAAATAAAAAATAAAGAATTCAAGAAGCAATAGATAAAAATCATATAGTGCAAACATTATTTCCATAGGGAAGCAAGAACCATAAAATAATTGAGTAAATAAAAGAAACTCCACTACCATGCAATATTTTTACCAAGTGCTAAAACAACTATGCATAAAATTAGCACATGATTTTACAAAAAAATGTTATATCACAACAAATAATATAGAAAAAAGATATTTTTGTTGGAAGAAATAAAGAAGGTTGCAAAATAAGGAAAATCAGAGTGCATAACTAGTTTTAGAAATTTTATTTCCATAAGAAACCATGTTTCATAACTGATAAAAAAATGTGTCTGGAAAATCATTTTACATAGTTAGTGATAAATCCCATGTTATTGGACAATCACATCACATAACTAATAAGGAGTCCTATGCTCTTGGATAATCTAATGTATAATTGGACATGCTCAACCTAAAAATATGAACATGTCAATTACTTAATATTAATGAAAGGTGCCATTTAGTAAACACAAAACAATCACATGCATATGCAAGAACCCTTATTAGCTGATAAATCATAAAAACTATTTTTTATATGTTCAGATATGCTCTTTTAAGATTCCTTTAAGAGATTTCCCAACAAATTATAGAATTTTACATGTCATGTATCTCACAAAAACATTCCAATGGAACTAAAACACTTGGCATGCTAATTTACTTCAGTTACAAACAATAAGAAGCAAATCAACAATTATATACCCCAATGAACTATCCTGACTCTCATATTTTAAATGAAACTAGAAATATAAGAGAATTAGCATTAAAACAAGATTGAATTATTCAAGTTACTACTAATTAATGTTTAGATGAATAGGATAAATAACAACCATCAAAAATAGCAAGATTACATGTAAGTCATGTTCATATATAGTATATATGTTTTTAGTGCTATGCAATAACAATTTATCTCTAAAATTTAATTTTCTTGTGAGTTTTTAATTTATCATAGCCAATATTTATTTTTAAAACTTCTCTCCAAAAAAAAATATTTTTATGGGATATATTTTTAGATTTTTAGCTTGTACATGGGTGCAAAAAAATCAAGAAAAATGAGCCCCAAGATTTGAGTCTTGGAACTAAGATGCCACCTAGGGCGTTTCTGTTCTCCTTGGCTTATTTTTGGGACCCAATTTCAAATTATAGTGAGATTTATCCTCCTTTAATTAATGAATTCACATGTTGGCTTGTTGTGGTGTAATTTCGGGATACTAAGCATGAATAAGTATAAATATAAGGTTCTTTCACTCATTTTTCATATAAGCAAGATAACAAGCATTCAAGTATTCATTCCTAAGGAAAGTTTATGCATTCAAGATAATTTCATCGAGTATTTGAATCCATCATCAAGATTCAAGCATTATGTCAAGGGTTTAGTACATCCATTCATGTTGTTGAGCCAAGATTGTGGATGTAGCATTAAAGATCTATTTGCAACCATTGTTCACATCATATTCCAAGATCCAAGATCTACATTATTCATGGCCACTAGATGGTAGATTGCAGATTTGCTTCACAAGACATCATCCAAGGTGATATCATTTACATATTTCATATTTCATGCTCCATTTCATTCATTTCATAATTTGGTTTAATTACCTACAAGGGGTTTGACCAAGGCAAATCCCCATTTACTAAAAATCGATAAGTTTTTCCTCTCTTGTATATTTGTATTTGTAGATCTAGGTTGAATACTTCAAGATCATTTGGAGTGAAAGATTGAAAAGTTGCATTACAAAGTTGTCATCTTCACATAAACTCACCTACATGTTAGATCTGGAAGTTTCAGGACCTCAACTATGGAGAGAAGCAAGTGCAAACATCATCCCTTGGGACCATGTTTAGAGTATTCAGAAATTTAGAATAGGACTATTGCACCACCTTGGGAATCTTAGTCCTCCACAGGGTATTTTTTAGAGATTCTTCTAGATTTTGTTCTTGCATCTAAAGACTTTGCATCTACCCCAAAAAATAGTAGTGGGACCAATGCACCATCTTGGGCGTCTTAGTCCTCCTCAACATATTTTGATAGCTTCTCTACATTTCTAGAATCCTCATAACATCTCCAATCTTCCCAGGTACACATACCCTAACTTGGTGTAGCTTAATTTCATCATTTTCACTCATTATTTAACTCGTATTACTAGATTTTGTAGGTTGAATGTTCATTTATCTTTTCCAAGATTTTGCTTGGTGGTGAGCCCCAAAAACTTAAAGAAACCCTTCCTAGGACCTTCCTAATTGAGAATTGGCTCACATTGAGAGGTTTTTATTCTATTCAATTGGGACCCCTAGGACATCCTTGAATGATTGAGTGGAAAAAGAGTGATATCTCTAAGAGGTATCCATTTTTCTATTCATCATTTTGGTGAACCCAACCTTTTTGAACATTCATTTTCTAATTTGGAGTCCATTCAAGTTCTAGATCTAGATTGCATTCATTCTTGCATTAGTGAAATTGCATCTAGGGTTTCTCATATTTAGTAAAAGTGCATCTAGGGTTTCTCATATTTGCATTAGTGAAAGTTCATATAGGTTGCATTTTTTCTTGCTTTCATCATTTTATCTCATTGAAAAACTAAAAAGTGTATTTTTATTCATCCTAATTTCATTTAGGAACATTGTTATTGCACCCAAAATTACATTCACTTTTGCATCCAATTGCTTGTCAATAGTCACTTTTTCTTGCATTCTTTTGAACAATTTTTTGTTTCCAAACATCAAGTCCCTAGGTAGGCAATCTAGGAACATTGTTAACAACTCAGAATTTTTTTTTTCTAACAAAAACCTCCACTGGGACAAAAAAACCCTTATTGGCATCTTAGTCCCTCTATAGGTTTCTGGCTCAAAACCCTGTTTGAGTTGTGTGCTCTCTATTGCACTTTTTGTACCCTCCAAATTCCTTTAGTAGGACTAAAACACCCTTACTGGAATCTTAGCCCCTATTGGGATTTGAAGTTGCAGTTTTTAGGGTTTAAATATGCTTTTCTAGGTGCTTCCTAGGCCTCCTAGTAACATATACTATAAGTTTGGAAAGTTTCTGGAACATCTATTTTATGCATCTAGGTCAAAAACATCAATTTAGGGCAATCTTTTTTGAAATCATTTCAATGAAAATCATCATTAGATCTAAAAATGCTCACATTTCTAAAACTTTGCATAATATGGATAAAATCATTTTTCACTTTTACATTTACAATGTTTACATTCATAAAAAATTGCATAAATTTGATAAAAGTGCTTTTCATTTTTGGATATACATTGTTTGCACTCTTAAAGTTTTGCATACATTGGATAAACATGTTTTGCATCTTTCGATATACATTTTTTACATTATTAAAGTGTTGCATGAGTTGGTTAAAATTTCTTTTCAATTTTGGTTAAATAATGTTAGTACCTTACCTTTCTAGGCACACTAAAAAAAAGTTCATATCCTCTCCCTATGAGATTGTTTTAGTAAAAGAGAATAAAACCTTGGACAATCCTAACAATCATATTCATTCTTCTCCTAGTATCTCTCCTATTGGAAAAGAAGATACTTTGATGTTAGAAGAACTAATCAATGAGAGTTTTGAGAGTCCTAGTTGTTTCTCTCCTCTTACCTCTCTTAGTGGACAAGACATTGATGAACAAGACAACACAACCATAGGTAATCATGACAATCACATTTTTTCTTCTCCTAATATCTCTCCTAGTGGTGAAGAAGATACTTTGTGTGTCACCAAAAAATGTATAGTTAACAGTTTTATGCTCACTTGAGTCTCTCTTATTGATTTTGGCTTGATTTTGCCTAGATTTAATGTTGTAATGTTGCCAACACATTCACATTAGGTCTTGGACCCTTGTGAATTATTAAGACTTCTAGGTTGTCTTGTAAGGTGTTGTGAAGTGTTGTAACCCACTTTCACACTTTTCTAGGACCCTTTCATTATAATTCACCTAAATAACTCCTTTTTATCACTTACCAAGTCTTATTTCAAAGTGTTGTAAAGTGTTGTAACCTACTTTCATAGTTTTCTAGAATTTTCTTCACTAATTCAAACCTTTCTCATGTTTAAATGACCCCTTAATGCACTTTCTAGCTGTTTCTAAGATTTTTTTCTGAGGATATTCCCATTGGAAAAAACTTAACGCCCCATAATTCCCGACACCCACTTAATTTTCTTAAGTGGGACTAAGTCGCCAATAGGGGTGACTTAGTCCTTTTTGGCACAATACTTAAAATTATTTCAATTTTCTGGCAGGGTTTTGTCCTCTAACCCTTGAGGTCAGCCTGTGATGTGTTATTTCTGGGAAATTTAGTAAGAACAAGTATAAATAAGGGATTTTCTCCTTATTTTTCATCTCCCAGATCTCCTACAATCTCTGAATTCATCAAGTATTCAAACATTCATTAACTTAATCATTCTCAAGTACTTAAGCACTCTAAGCACAATCAAGTCATCCATTAGAGAACTCATTGCATATCTTTAGATTTACACATCAAGGGTTTGGTAAGTCTATGACATTGCATGTTGTTTATTTATCATTCTATTTCCATTTTATTTCATTATCTAGGGTTTGATTACGAAAGTGGGGTTTGACCAAGGCAAACCCCTATTCTCTATAAGGAAAGCAGAGGTGCGGAAACGCTTTCCTCATGTCAAATCCATAGGGAAGAATGCAATGTAGGGCTTTTAATTTTCAAATTACAATCTAATTGAAACACACATGAAAGATTTACAGAAATAGAGCAAATACAAAAAGACAATTGAACAACAGATTTACATGGGAAACCCTTTCGGGAAAAACCCCACCACACCAAGCTGAATCTCTTTGTATTATAGTAACAACAAAATTACATACAATTGGAAATACAACTCTCTGGTATTTCGTTCACAGTAGCTACATTCACTATTCTTCTTGTTACAGAAAATCCTCTCAACAATTCAACTCACTCATCATCATGATTTCAAATCAGAATCAATCCTTTAAATCTTATCCCATTCTGATTTTTTTTACCTTCTATGCATCCTTATCCTCCAATGCTCCATCGAAGAAAGTTTCATGCATTTATCAGATTTTTCCTTGCATGCAGTTTTTCTAGTGCTGCAACTGATGCAAAAATCCAACCGTCATCTGTTTGAAAACCACTTCCTTTGATTGGTCCAGCAGGATGCCACATAGGATGGTCACATGGTCAACAGTGTTCAAACTTTGTTGGCATATCGGTGAGACACTAACAGTGTCTCCCCAATGCCACAAAGTATTCGCTATTGATATCGGTTCACCAACAGTCAGCAAGAGGATTATCATTTGACAAGACTCATACCAAAAACCATAAGTCATATCGAACTCAGAGAGACCATCGGCAAGACATATCGATCTCAGCAAGACATACCAATCTCACCAAGACATCATATCGAAGTCTTTGAGTGATGTCATCATGTGTTTTCCTTTTAGCGTGACAATCGCTATTCGGTGAGACACATATCGAAGTCACAAGTCACATCGATGAGTTATACTATTGGCAAGACACTTCGTCCTTGCCAAAAATTTTCATTGACCACTTCATGCTACACCGAAGCCATACTACTATTGGCAAGACCCCATGGTTTCGGTGAGATGTCATACCGAAAGATAAAGCTTCCACCGAATGGTCTACCATTTTCATCGAGATGTCATAGCGAACACCCCATGTCACCCCGAAAGTCACATACTATTGGCAAGACTCATGTTTTTTGCCATGACCTTTCTCTGAGTGCCCCAAGTATTACCAAAGACTATCGGCGTGACTTATCCAAGTCACCAAGACTTCTCAGTGAAGTCTTTTGGTGACTTCTTAGTGAAGTCTTTTGCCACCGTGAAGGCACCACGAGAATATTCCCATTGGCGTGACCTAGCTTCATCATTGAGACGTCTCCCCGTGACCTTTATGTTACCTCGATAGCTTTAAGCTATCGGTGAGACATTCACCATTTGCTAGGACCTCTCCCCGACACCCGTGAGTTAGCCCGATAAGATCACACTATCGCCCGAAGGTTTCCATTTTCCAAAAGGTCATGGCAAACACCGAAAGTCACAGTGATAGACTTGTCGGAAAGACATCAACCCTATCACAGTAATATGAACATTTCAAGAGCTTCAGAACAGTTAGTCGCCTAGACATGAACAATGTCACAGTGACTTTTCCCTTCATGAGTTCCATGTCAATAAGGATTGAGGCACATATTCCAACAAGCTCCCACTTGATGAAGATCTTATCGACACCTCCAGAGCATAAACAAACTACTCAAAAACATGGGCCAAGAGGCCCATCGAACTGGCACACCACCTATATTTGTCTGTGCTCACAGGCTTCGTCAATGCATCTGCAACATTCTCCAGAGTATCCACTTTCTCCAAAGAGACCTTCCCATCCTCGACCATATCTCGTACAAAGTGATACTATACATCTATATGTTTTGTCTTGGCATGGAAAGTAGGATTCTTTGCCAAACATATAGCACTTTGATTGTCACAGTAAATAGTAATCTTTCCTGCATCAAAACCAATGTTAGAACACAAAATTTTTAACTAGCTTGCTTCTTTATAGGCATGTGTTGCTGCCATGTATTCTACCTCTGTAGTGGACAAAGCGACTACAACTTGACACTTGCTCATCCAACTTACTGCACCACCATTCATCATGAAAATATATCCACTGGTGGATCTTCTACTGTCAATGTCCCCTGCCCAATTAGAATCCACATAACCTTGAATGTGGAGATTTTTCTATGATTCAACCACATTCTCATGGTAACACAAAGCATATTCTAAAGTTCCCTTCAGATATCTAAACACTCTCTTCACAACATCCCAATGTATTCTACCAAGATTAGCCATAAACTGACTAAGAACTCCCACTACTTGGGCAATGTCTGGCCTTGTACAAACCATAGCATACATGAGGCTACCAACTACATTTGCATAAGGCACACTAGTCATGTCCTCCATCTCAAAAGGAGATTTTGGACAATCCTCAACATATAGCTTCGTTCCCTGCATAACTGGAGCAACTAGCTGTTTGCAATCAGTCATACAAATATCTCTAGAACAGTCATGATATACTTACTCTAACTAAGCCAAATCTTTCTATTCTTCCTATCCCTGGTTATTTCCATTCCTAGAATATACCCTGCTGCACCAAGATCTTTCATTTCGAACTTTGCAGACAACTGAGACTTAAGATCAAAAATCATTAACTTACTATTGCCTATGAACAACATATCATCAACATAGAGAGCAATAATAGGACTTGAACATAGTGATCACAATTTGATCTTACAAATCCCAATGATAAAACAAAAGTGTCAAATTTCTGGTACCACATTCTAGGAGACTACTTTAAACCATACAGAGATTTCTTTAACTTGCAAATCGGTCTTTCCTTACCTTTTTCCACAAAGTGCTCTAGCTGGGACATATAAATTTCTTCTTCAAGATCACCATGAAGAAATGTTGTCTTCACATCTATCTGTTCAATCTCTAAGTCATACGCTGATGCAAGTGACAAAAGAAATCTAATAGATGTCAGCTTAGCTACAGGAGAATATTTCTCCATAATAATTCCCTCTACCTGGGAATAACCTTTCGCAACCATCCTTGCTTTATATTTCTCCACACTACCGTCCAGACCTATTTTCTTTTTAAACACCCATTTGCGGCACACAACTTTTCTGCCTTTAGGAAATGGCACCAAACTCCAGGTATCATTCTTTTCTAATGATGCCATTTCTTCATTCATGGCTTCCAACCAAGAGTTTGCATCAGACATTTTAAATGCCTCTTTCACATTCCTAGGTTCATCAGTGCTAGAAATTAAAGCATAGGCACAAGTAGACTCTATTAAAGAAAACCCATACCTTTCAGGTTGCTTTCTTTCACGAGTTGACCTCCTCACAGGCTGAGGCTAAGGTGGTTCTTCATCTTCATCAGAACTTTTAGAACTACTAGAACTCTCCTCAGTATCAGGTACATTTTGATTTTTCAATTCCTCTTTATTTGGTGTCAGAGGAATTCCTACTACATCCTTTTCATTTTCTGATTTCTTCTTTGACTACAGATCCAATTTAGAAGTTTTCAGCTCATGAAAGATACTGAATCTGCTATACAAAACCTTCTTAGTCTCAGGATTCCAAAGCTTTTATCCCTTTATGCCAACACTATAGCCAATAAAAATACACTTTACAGCTTTGTTTTCCAACTTGGATCTTTTTTCAAATGGCACATATGCATATGCCTCACAGCTAAAGACATGAATATGTCTAAGAGAGGGCTTCTTTCAAGACCATGCTTCCAATGGCGTCTTCTCAACAAGAGCAGAGTTAGGAGAACAATTTACCAAGTAACATGTTGTAGAGACTGCTTCAGCCTAGAACTTCTCCTCCAAGCCAACACTGCTTAGCATACTTCATGCTCTTTCCATTACTGTCCTGTTGAACCTTTTGGCAACTCCATTTTGTTGTGGAGTATAAGGTGTAGTCTTATGTCTTTTAATCCCATGATCTATACAGTACCTTTCAAATTCATCTGAACAAAACTCACCATCATTATCAGTCCTTAAGCATTTTATTTTCTTACTAGTCTGATTTTCAACAAGGTTTTTAAATTCCTTAAACCAACTAAACACTTCTGATTTACTTTTCAGAAAATATGCAAATGTTCTTCTTGAATAATCATTAATAAATGACACATAGTATCTTGATTTAGATAGAGAAGGAACATTCACTGGACCAAACACATCAGAATGTATATAATCAAGTAAACCAGAAGATTTGTGAGGACTGGAATAAAAAGAAACACAGTGTTGTTTAGCATATATGCAATGTTCACAAAATTCAAACTCAAGGTTACAATCTTCAAGCCCTTCTACCAGGTTTTTATTTTTCAAGGTTTTTAAACCTTTTTCACCAATGTGGCCAAGCCTATGATGCTAGAGCATAGTCTTTTCTACTAGAAGTTTAACCTCCATGGCATTTACTCCATCAAGAATGTTTTCCTTCTTATCTCCATGAGTAGCCTTAAGTGACTTCGCAGAAACACTATTGCATTGAATAGCTTGTGCATCTAGCTTGTACAAGGTACCAATTCGAGCACCCCTAGCCAGCACCATAGAGCCTCTAGTCATCTTGCAGCCATTTCTAGAGAATGTGACATGCACTCCAATATCATTCAACTTACTTACAGAAAGCAAATTTTGAGCCAGACCTGGTATATGCATTACATCATTGATTCCCTTCACTCTTCCATCAAGGAATTTTATTTTGAATCTTCCACGACCAAAAAATTTCCAAAGATGAATCACTTGCCAAGTACACCTTTCCACCATTGTATTCTTCATACTTTGTGAACCAATCTCTATGAGATGTCATCTGGAAAGATGCTCCAGAATCAATCAGCCAGACACCATAGGGTGCCTGTGTAGCCAAAGTTGCAATGAAGGCATCTGCATCACTTTGAGAAGAATCATTTCCAGAAGAGTTCTTCTTTTTCTCCTCCTTGCAATCCCTTCAGACATGACCAGGTTGCCCAGAATTCCAACATTTCACCTTCGACTTCTTGCCAGGATACTTTGATCTCCCTTCTAATTTTGATCTAGACTTCTTGTCCTTCTTTCCTTTCTCCTTTGGTCTACCTCTGACAGCCAAAGCCTCCTTTGCCATCTCAGAAGATTTTCTTCTCATCTCTTCTGACAACAAAGAAGCAACAACATCTTCCATCTTGAAAGTGGATGTCCTACTCCCAATAGCCATCACCAGATGATCCCAAGAATCTGGCAAAGAACATAGCAGTAGCATGCAACGATCTTCATCTTCACTCTTCACACCAACAGATGTTAACTGAGCAATCAACATGTTGAAATAATTTAAGTGATCAACAACAAACCCTCTTTCCTACTTTCTCAAAGAGTACAACTTCTTCCTCAAGAATAGCTTGTTCACCAAGGACTTGCCCTGATAAATGGATGCCAGTCTTTTCCACAAGGAAGAGGCAGTCTTTTCTTCATGCACGTTCAGAAGAACAGAGTCTTCCAAACAAAGCCTTATCAGCCCTTTAGACTTTCTATCTGCTAGGTCCCAATCCTCTTGCTTCATGCTTTGAGGCATTGTTCGAGACACAATAGTCCAAAGATCTCGATCAACTAACATATCTTCCATTTTGAGTTTCCACAACTCAAAATTGCTACCATTGAATTTCTCTATTTCCATCCTTCCGGATGTGCTCGCCATCTTAATCTGTAATTAGATTATTAGACCTCTACAAAACTCCCACTGGAAAAGGATTGACACAAAAAACCCAACCCACTCACAAGGACAACACAACTGGCCAAGCTTTGATACCACTTGTAAGGAAAGTAGAGGTACGCAAACACTTTCCTAATGTCAAATCCATAGGGAAGAATGCAATGCAGGGCTTTTAATTTTCAAATTATAATCTAATTAAGACACACATGAAATATTTATAGAAATAGAGCAAATACACAAAGACAACTAAATAATATATTTACGTGGGAAAGCCTTTCGGGAAAAAACCCACCACACCAAGCTAAATCTCTTTGTATTACATTAACAACAAAATTACATACAATCAGAAATACAACTCTCTGGTATTTCGTTCACAGTAGCTACATTCACAATTCTTCTTGTTAAAGAAAATCCTCTCAACAATTTGACTCACTCATCATCATGATTTCAAATCAGAATCGATCCTTTAAATCTTATCCCATTCTGATTTTGTTTACCTTCTGTGCATCCTTATCCACCAATGCTCCATCCAAGAAAGTTTCCATGCCTTTTTCAGATTTTTCCTTGCATGCAATTTTTTTAGTGCTGCAACTGATGCAAAAATCGAACCATCATCTATTTGAAAACTGCTTCCTCTAATTGGTCCAGCAGCATGCCACATAGGATGGTTAGACGATCAACAGCGTTCAAACTTTGTTGGCATATCAGTGAGACACTAACATTGTCTCCCTGATGCCACAAAGTATTCGCTATCGATATCAATTCCCCAATAGTCGACAAGAGGATTCTCATTCGACAAGACTCATACCAAAAACCATAAGTCATATCGAACTCAGAGAGACCATCGACAAGACATACCAATTTCACTAAGACCTCATATCAAAGTCTTCGAGTTATGTCATCGTGTGTTTTCCTTTCGGTGTGAAAATCGCTATTCGGTGAGACACATATCGAAGTCACAAGTCACAGAGATGAGTTATACTATTGGCAAGACACTTCGTTCTCACCAAGACTTTCCATCGACCACTTCATGCTACACCGAAGCCATACTACTATCAGAAAGACCGCACAGTTTTGGTGAGATGTCATACCGAAAGACAAATCTTCCACCGAATGGTCTACCATTATCACCGAGATGTCATAGCAAACATCCCATGTCACCTTGAAAGTCACATACTGTCAGCAAGACTCATGTATTTTTCCATGACCTTTCTTCGAGTGTCCCAAGTCTTACTGAAGACTATCAGTGTGACTTATCCAAGTTGCCAAGACTTCTCAGCGAAGTCTTTTGTCACTTTGAAGGCACCACAAGAATACTCTAGTTGGCGTGACCTAGCTTCATCGTTGAGACATCTCCCCGCGACCTTTATGTTACCATGATAGCTTTAATCTATCGGTGAGACATTCACCATTCGCTGGGACCTCTCCCCGACACCCGTGAGTTAGCCTGATAAGATTACATTGTCGCCCGAAGGTTTCCATTCGCCAAAAGGTCACATCAAACACCAAAAGTCACAGCGATAGACTTGTCGGCAAGACATCAACCCTGTCACAGTGATATGAACATTTCAAGAGCTTCAAAATAGTTAGTTACCTAGACATGAACAATTTCACAGTGACTTTTCCCTTCAGGAGTTCCATGTCAATAAGGATTGAGGCACATATTCCAACATTCTCTAACACTTAACCTTTTTTCCCTCTTTACATGTGTGTTTGCAAACTTTGTAGGTAGATTTGTCAAAGAAATAGGTGTTGAGAAGTGGTCAAGAAGTCATCAAAGTCATTCAAGTCAACACAACACTAATTCATGCTTGGAAACACTTTTTATCCCATTTTCTACAAAATCAAGAGTGAACACCTATTAGAAAAGCAAGTGTATACCTGAAGCTACACAATTTTGTCCCAAGATTCTCAAAATATACAAGTGGACTAAGTTTCCACTACTGGTGGATTAGTCTCGCTTTTGGGCCTGAAAAGTGGTTTTAGCATTTTTGGATACCCATTTGGCAGATTCATGTTCCAGAAAATTTTCCTGAAACTAGGACTAAGTCGCCCTGCCTGGCATAAGTGTCCTAGTCAACATTTTCATTCAAATTTTTAGGATTCTAGAATCTGTCCACATCAGATCTCATATTCTAGGTGCACTTCTCGAATTCTATTATGTTATTTCATCATTTACTTGCATTTTTAGGTGTTTTTGCATATCACATTATGTTTTCAAATAGGTTGCATTTCTTAGGTTTTGAATCATTAAATCATTTTCCTTTCATATTAGTACATTAGTACATCTTAATTAGACATATTATAACTCATTTACATAAATCTTGAGTGTAGAAATTTTCATTTTGGACCCCATTTCTCTCTCCTTTTAGGTGAAAAACCCTAGATGGAGCTAAAGTGGTGTGGGCAATCCAAAATCATTTCCCACACTTTGATCGATAAAAGTCATGAAAATTTTAGTTATCCCTCTTCACCTAGGGAAACTCTTATTGAGCAAGACAATTCAACCATTGACCATTTCCCTACTTGTGATGAATTAATTTTACAAGAACCTACCTTTGAGTGTCATGAACATTTAGTTTGTGGTTCTTCTAAAAACTCTCCTCCTAGGGAGGATATCATGGTGTAATAAAATATGAACATTGACACATGTAATGAGGCTTCCTTATGTGAAGTGACATTAGACTCTTCTTCACTAAGAGATCATGCAAATAAAGACAAGATTGTTGAGGTTCTAACGAAACGAATTGGATCTCCTTTAATTAGTGAGCTTCCTAAGTCACCTCCCATTAGTGAATCACATAAGAAACTAAGAGATTTCTTGAAATCTAAGATGCAAACTAACAATGTTTTGTAGTGGAACCAAGATATAACATAATTGATCAAACATGTAGGGGACCACAAATAGCTCCCACATCACCATCACCTCAATATATTTTGCCTAGTGCTCCTCATTCACATTTTCATAATATAGTTGAGGACCTTAAGAAGACTTCTACTAATATATCCCTATGGCAACTTATTCAACTATCACCTACATACAAGTTCCTATTTCAAGAAAATGTTACAAATAAAGAAAGAGGAAATCCAAGCTTCTATTAAATTGAATAATGTAACATCCTCCTTTCAGCCCACATAAGTCACACAATAAAAAATCACATACTCTAAACATGAATTGCCCTCACTTGAGACTCAAAACAAGAATGAAGCCTTAGTGATAAAGGTGATCATTAATGAAACTATAGTTAGGCACACTCTCATAGACAACGAAGCTGAAATTAATGTTTTTAATAGCATTTATCTCCTAGACAAAATTGGCATGGAAAAAAGGCTCATTCAACTTAATGATGTTCATATTCATGGCTTTGACAATTTTAATAGGAAACCACTAGGGATGATCACATGACCTATTGAGGTTAGACCTGTAGTGTTTCCTACCCCTATCCATATCATGCCAGGACCCCTTTCATACAATCTTCTCCTAGGGAGACCATGGATTCATGCTATAAAAGGAGTCCCATCTACTTTTCACTGTACAATGAAGTTCAAATACAACAAGATATACACAGTTGGAGTAGATGAACGAAGCTATGAATCATATGATCACAACATTTCCAAATCCTCTAATACTTTCATTCCAAGATCAAAAAGTTGAGCCTATACAAGTTGATACTAATCCTTCAACTACAACAAAACTCTTTAGTGATAATTCGAGGCTATTAGATTTTATGCCTCCTTTCAATAAAGTTTCCAAAATATCACCCTTAAAATACAAAGATTCATATACCAACAATTCATTTTCAAATACGAGTTCTAATGATGACTGGGGTTTTACACCTCCCTTTATAGGAGAGTGCAAAATCTCACAATCTAAATCGAAACAACCTTGTGTTTCATTTGCTCAAATTAGTTATACATCATTACCCCATGGTGGTGATGGGGGCTATATAACTCCCCATCCCTCATCAAAGGGCCACACATAACTTTAAAAATGATTTGTGTTCTTGTGAAGAAGTTGATCCATCTCAGAAGGATAAAACCCCTTCATCTGACATGTAAGATTGTTATGGTATCAGATACAGTCTCCCTCCTACACATGGATACAATGAACATATGAAGAAAACTGACATACCATACTCTTTCAAGAAATATCTAGGTTTTCCACCTTTATCTCCGCTTTCATCTAAATCCTTTTCATTTAATGTATGTATGACATCTTGCGCAACCAAAGGAACACCTTTCACTATTGATCAAGAGAATATCTTGCCGAGACTCCTCTAGGATTGTCTGATATCTCTCCCTCCAAGAACATGAAATAAATTTTACTACAAGAATTCATTCTATTCATATCATAGAATCCATGGTCATGCTACTAATGAATGTAAGGCTTTGAGTAACAATATTCAACATCTAGGTATGTGCAGGATCATGATGGGCCAAAAAGTGGCAATATGATGGGTATGTGGCTGATGACTTTTTTTTTACCTAAAATTGATGAAATGAAAAGGGTTTTTAAAGGTGATTCTCATCTTTCCACCAATATAAATTATGCTTTACTTTGAATTTAATTAGTAATTATTATTCATTTTCTATTCAAATTATGACTAAAGCCCTCATTGATATACTAATTGAAAATCATCTATTGATTTTAAACGGTATCACATTTTTTGAATCCAAAACATGCATCACATTCTATGCTTCACATACTATAGGATTAAAAAAATAAAAATTGAATTTCATGAAGTTTTGACCAGGTTAAGGTGGTTAGACATATGATTTTTTTTATTTTTTAAAATTTGTAATAAAAAATTCATAATTAATTATTTACTTAGAAAAAAATTACAAAAAAAAATGCATCACATTGGGACATGAGTCCTCTACTTATATCTAAAATTTTATAAAAAAATATTATCATTTTATTGTGGTTAGGGTGGTTAGATAGACGCCTACTTATTTTTTCCCTAAAATTTAAGTACTACTGAATTGAAATTTCAAGTTTTCACCAAATAGATTTTTATGTTTTTAAAACAAACCTAGTAGTTTAGAAACTAAATTCAATTTTCTATAGATTCTATTCTTACATATTTTTAAAATATTATAGATAACTTATTGAAATTTTTATCTCAAGTTTCCTAACTCTAATTTTTCTATTTTTTTGCCACTTAAGGGCCTATTTTTTCCATGATGATCCTGCACATACCCATCTCAAGGAGTGTGGTGCTCTTCCTTCTATTGAAGCACCTAATTCCTCTAACTAATACTCATTTTCATCCTATTCGGCTCACCCTTGACTTGCACTAAGTGGGGGCAAGGTGTTAGGTATCCTTGTCCTCATATATCATTTTCCATTGTCTTTTTTGGCTATGGGTGATCCCACAAAGTTGGTTTACAATTTCTAGGAGATTCTAATTTTTACTGAAATCACGTATTTTTAGAAAATATAATTATTTAAGCCTTAAAAATTTACATTTAAAGTATTCCAATTGAAGAGGGCCTGATCAAACTACCTTAGATCAAACCCCTTTAGATAGAACCTTGCTAGTTTTAAACCATACCTATAACAAAGTCTCTTTTACACCTATCAAAATGTTGATAAAAACCATTTTTGATTTACCTTTCGGGGCATCAAATGAATTCAATTAAATTCCCAAAAAGTATAATTTTAAATAAATTTAATTTAATTATTATATTTATTTTTTATTTCTTGTGAATGTAGGTTTTTCATCAAAAATCAAGCTCTATGTTCTGCACATGTGGAAAAATAGAAGATTATCAAAAAAAAAAAAAAATATGAGTGCACCAAATATTGAAGTCCTTGATCCAACAAATTTTTTTGAATTTCGATACATACAAAAAAGTTATATGTTATACAGTCCACCTATTTCAATTGTAATTAGTTTGACTTTGAAACTAGATTCAGGAAAAAATATTCAATAGAACACTATGAAACCAATTGGAAGCACTATATATCATAGTTACAAATCTAAATTAAAAAAAAAAAGAATTTTATCCTTCATGGAAAAAAAATTATGTGTTATACAGTGAGTATCACTCCTTAAAAATGGTGTTTATTGAAAAAAACCAGTTTTTGAAGGAGATGGAAAATGAAGTGCAATCTAATTCCAAATTTTTTGAATAAAGTATATTTAGAATCTACAAAAAAAAATTCACAAATCACTAGTTTGCTTCATCTCCAAATTCCTCACGGTTTAGCCGCTATAGGTGCTTGAAAGTGAAGATTTAGTTAGAAAAAATTAGTTCAATGTCCAATTTGGCCAAAAATTGTAAACTAGTATTGTGGGATCACCCATAGTTGACCACCTTTCATGTACATACAAGAGCAAGCTTGGGATGTGGATGACATTCCTTAAGTTGGCTCACATGTGACATACTATCTTTTTCATGACAGAGCTTATCGGAAACATATGACTTGGCATAGGGCTTTCTGAATAAGCTCTCATGTCCTCTTTATTGTTAGCATTTATCCTTTGCTACTTTAAAGTAATTGCTCGCAACATGGTTTTGGAAATTTCTTTGAAGTGGGGACATACATTGGCACTATTTTGGCATGATTCCATTTGCATTTGTTTGCATGTTCCTTGTGTGATTTCCTTTCTTCTTGCAATGCATCCTTCTCTTGGTGTCAATGGGCCTGATTTCCTCCAAGAGTGTGATATTTCTTTGACTTGTCCTCTCTTGGAAACGTTAGGCATGATTTTCACTAAGAAGAGACCTTGCATGAACTAAGAAAAGTCACTTCAAACATCCCTCTTTCTTATTTTTTTTGTATTTTTCTTTTTGTACCTTATTAAGGTCATAGAGGTATGGCTTTGATATGGCCCCTTAGGGCTCACCTAGTGAACAACTAGCTTCACTAGCCATTGTGAGCATGCATTTTTATTTTGTCCTTATCATAGTGATGGGAGTATGACTTTGATATGGACCTCTTGGGGCTCACCTAGTGGACACCTAGCTCCCACTAGCCCTTGTGAGTGTGTGTTTTGTTTGCATAGTGGACAACGTATTCCACTTGTAAACCTTTTTGGAAAAAACATCCTAGACTCATTCCATCACATTAGATGGCCAAACAAAGCTTGATCCATTGTATTTTTCCTTTTTCCTTTTTCTATCCTTGATGGTGTATGCTCACAATATAGTTATGGCTTCATATATCATCCACAAGCATGTTCCTTTGTCTTATGTTGGTTTTCCATAAGATCTTGACCTTGGGGGCCTGATCATCCCTCTTGATTATTGTCATCCTATCTTACTAGCATTTGTACATTTGAACCCCTCTTGATTCGTGGTTGGCTACTTTAGTGTGAGTTTGAAGCAATTTCATCCTCTTACTAAAGTGGGGGCTAAATGTAGTGTAGCAAAATCCATACCCTTGCATTTTCACACTTGTTTGGGCTTTCCTTGCTTTATTTATGCTTCTTTATGGCTTAATTGGCCCTATTTTGCATCCACAACCCTAATAAACTATATACTTTAATGGAAGATCTTGACAAACATCAAAAGATAAATGATCATTTAATGTTTTTGTCTGTGTGTCCGTAATTTGTGGACTGGGACTAAAATGCCACCAAGGGTGTTTGTGTCCTCCATGGGTCTTGGGACCTTGATTTTGAAACCACCAAAATAGGTCTATTTTTGGAGTCAGTGCCTTGAGATTTGAGCCTTGGGACTAAGATGCCACCTAGGGTGTTTTTGTCCTCCTTGGCTTATTTTTGGGACCCAATTTCAAATTCTGATATGATTTAGCCTCCTTTAATTAATGACTTCACATGTCGGCAAGTGTTGTGGTGTAATTTCGAGATACTAAGCATGAATAAGTGTAAATACAAGGTTCCTTCACTCATTTTTCATATAAGCAAGATAACAAGCATTCAAGTATTCATTCCCAAGGAAAGTTTATGCATTCAAGAGCATTTCATCAAGTATTTGAAGCCATCATCAAGATTCAAGCATTATGTCAAGGGTTTAGTGCATCTATTCATGTTGTTGAGCCAAGATTGTTGAAGTAGCATTAAATATCTATTTGTAACCATTGTTCACATCATATTTCAAGATCCCAGATCTACATTCTTCATGGCAACTACATGGTAGATTGCAGATTTGCTTCACAAGGCATCATCCAAGGTGATATCATTTACATATTTCATATTTCATGCTCCATTTCATTCATTTCATCATTTGGTTTAATTACCTACAAGGGGTTTGACCAAGGAACACCCCCATTTACTAACAGGGTATGTGCATGATCATCATGGAAAAAACATGCCTTAAAGTGGCAAAAAAATTAGAAAAATTAGAGTTAGGCAACTTGACATAAAAATTTGAATAAGTTATCTATATTATTTCAAAAATATGTAAGAATAGAATCTATAGAAAATTGAATATAGTTTCTAAACTACTAGGTTTATTTAAAAAAAAAACTATTTGGTGAAAATTTGAAATTTCAATGCAGTAGTACTTAAATTTCAAGGGAAAACTAAGAAGTAGGTGTCTGTCTAACCACCCTAACCATAATAAAATCATAATATTTTTTTATAAGATTTTAGATATAAGTAGAGGACTCATGTCTTAATGTGATGCATATTTTTTTGTAATTTTTCTCTAAGTAAATATTTAATTATGAACTTTTTATTACAACTTTTAAAAATATAAAAACTCGTATGTCTGACCACCTTAACTTGGTCAAATCTTCATGAAATTTAGTTTTTTTAAAATCCTATATTATGCAAAACATAGAATGTGACACATGTTTTGGATTCAAAAAATGTGATACCATTTGAAAGTTATAAATGTTTTTCAATCAGCCTATCAATCAGGACTTTAGTCATAATTCAAATAGAAAATGAATAATAATTATTTATTAAATTCAAAGTAAAATATAATTTATGTTGGTGGAAAGTTGAGAATATTCTTTAAAAACCCTTTTTGTTTCATCAATTTTGGGTAAAAAAAAGTCGTCAGCCACATACCCATCATATTGCCACTTTTTGGCCCATCATGATCCTGCACATACCCAACAATCAACAAGTTTTTCCTCTCTTGTATGTTTCTATTTGCAGATCTAGGTTGAATACTTGAAGATCATTTGGAGTGCAAGATTGAAAAGTTGCATTGCAAAGTTGTCATCTTCATGGAAACTCACCTATAAGTCAGATCTGGAAGTTTCAGGATCTCAGATTTGGAGAAAAGCAAGTCCAAACATCATCCCTCAAGACCACTTTCAGAGTCTTCAAAAATTCAAAATAGGACTAATATGCCACCTTGGACATCTTAGTCCTCCACCCTAGGGTATTTTTCAGAGATTTTTTAAGATTTTGTTCTAGCATATGAAGACTCCACATCTACCCCAAAAAATAGTAGCAGGACTAGTACACCATCTTGGGCATCTTAGTCCTCCACAACATATTTTGGAAGCTTCTTTGCATTTCCAGAATCCTCATAATATCTCCAGGCTTCCTAGGTACACATACCCTAACTTGGTGTAGCTTAATTTCATCATTTGCACTCATTATTTAGCTTGTATTTCTAGATTTTGTAGGTTGAATGTTCATTTATCTTTTCCAAGCTTTTGCTTGGTGGTGAACCCCAAAAACTTAAAGAAACTCTTCCTAGGACCTTCCTAATTGAGAATTGGCTCACCTTGAGAGGTTTTTAGTCAATCCAATTGGGACCCCTAGGACATCATTGAATGATTGAATGGAAAAAGTGTGATATCTCTAAGAGGTATCCATTTTTCTATTTATCAAGAGTTGAAAGAGGTACCATTGGGTAGGGTATTGGAAGAAAATAGATAAAAATTCAAGGTAGCTACTTTATCCATTTAAAAAAGATATATAAAAGAATTGTTTCAAATATTTGTGCATCCATAATTGTGCTCCATTGATCACAACACTTTCCTTCAAAATAACATGACCAAAAGAATATTTTAAAGATTAGTGAATCCGACTGATAGATATCTGAAAATCCCAACAACAATTACTTTTCAAAGATTTATAAAGTTGGATTAAATTCAAATTTACAATACAGAACATTCAGTCATAAATTATTAACTTTGCTCCATTCTACTAGAACTAATTTAGGGTAAAGTTTGAACATTATAATCTTCTTCATAAAGTTATAGAGCCATAAGGTCAAAACTTCACCACATTGCAAAACATCCATAGTATAGCAAACATTTACAAATGGAGTCCAAAATGAGCAACAAGGGAATGCATTGAAGGGATTAACAAAAGAACAAAGCCTACCATGAGAACAAAAACATTTGCAGACACAAGAAGAACAAAAAATAAAGGCTTCACATTCTTATCTTTTGCATTAATTGATAATAAACAAAGGAGAATGAGCACACAAAATTTACCCAACGCTTCCAATGACTTCTCCTCGAGTGTGGTGGCATTTAATGCATTAACTATGCATTCAATGATTCTATACCCAACAACCCTCTAACAAAGCTCTCACAATTTGCATTTAATATGAAAATATTCATCCAAATTTATCTATGATTCTATTTTTCTAATTTTTACAAAAAAATGAATAATAGAGCTACTCTGATCAATAGAAAAAAGAGATAAATAATAATTTTTAAACATAAAAAATAGGTTCTTAAATTCAAACTATAGAAATACAAAGAAATATATTTAAATTATAGAATGTGATTAGTGAGCCAAACATATCAAATGCATATTGAACGATTGCAATAGTAACCTACCTATTGACATCAACTAATAACCATTATCTCTTTAAATGTACTATATGTATGTTATTTTCTAAGGGTCGGGTCCCATGAGGGGGACTTTAGGATCTATTTTTAAGGAGCACGGGTCCCATGAAGCAAAAAAAAAATTCTACTGGATAAATTAAAATATTTCCTCAACAATAGCAGCCCCTACATTTTAGCTAAAAAACTTAAGCGGGTGAAAAAGGGGTGGGGCTAGAAATTGCCCCACCAGCTTAGGCTTTTTTCTGCCACTTGTCAATCATATGAAACTTTAAAACTCTTGTCAATTTTTTTTTTAATTATTTTATATTTATGTACTCAGTTGAATTGAATATGCAAAATAATAAAATTCATGAGACCATGAGCTTTCATAAATATAAGAGCTTAATTTTTAAGCTTAAACTATGCTACAAAATTCATGAGACCACCCACTTTAAAATAATCCTAAAAAATCTCAGCAACACTGACTGAAATTTTGTAGGAAGCCCCCCTCCATGGAATCCCACGGACATAAAGAGAGCATCCAATTCCTTGGGGCCCACCCCACGTATTCAGGAGTGAGCATTGAATTCCATGGGACCCACCCCACATAGGTGCTTAGCCCTGATTTGTGATGTAGACGCTTGTGTGTATACCAAGTTACCAACCTACGCCATCTCATTGAATTAGGTGGGCTCCACCATAGGATACGATAGATGGAGAATGAAAAAGGTTTCCATTTTATAACCTATCGCTTGGCATGTGACCCACTGGACGAAGTCAACTTGCGCTGCTTAGAGGATGAGGGTTTTTAGCAGCAAACGCGCAGGCCCCACTTTGACCATAATTTTCCCCTCCTCAGGTCACAAGTTCAAATCCTGCAGGGGGTAAGGTATGTACACCTCGTATTGTGGAGCACGAGTTAGGTGCCTCCCTCATATTGGGAGCACGAGGAGCCCCATATACTGCAAGCCATCTGTAGACCCAAAAACAGACCGCCTGGTATCGTGGACTATAAAAGGACCTTTCCTTTCCTTTCCTTTCTTCTCAGGACTTACCCTGCGAACCACGTTTTCCTGCCATTCATGGGAAAAAAGAACTAATAATGAAAGCACATCCATTTGTCCCGTGGATCACTCGTACGCATAGGTTAGGGTCGTGCTTGCTTTGTAGACCATTTATGTTCATGTACTTTTATGCATGTGTAGGGAAATATAAGTAATGGTTGCTTTATGTACAATTTTTTTAATGGAGGGTTTTATGTTAAATTATTGATTTGGGAGTATTTAATATTTTTGATTAAGAGTTAGAAGGGTATTTATTTTGTTAGATTCTTTCAAGGCACAATCTCAATTGCATTTTTTATGGTGTCAAAGGCCTTCTGCTCAACAAGGTTTGACCTCTAGTAGATTCATTCAAAACTATTCAAACAAATTTTATTCACCAAAATAGTAAATTAGAGTCATGACATTTCTATAGTTCATTTTATAAGATTATGAAGTTTAATGTAAAACTCTATTATTTTTAGAATCAATGTTTCAAATCACACTCCAATTTTCTTCTCTTCTACATGACGGATCATGAACTATGACTCTAAATGGTAATTCCAAAAAATAATACTATAGTGTTGTAAATTATTGCCACTAACAATTTCACACTATATTTGGCACTCTATTTTGTGTGTATGGTTAATTTTATTCATTATGTGACCATTTTGTGCCCTAATTAAGGAAACCATATTAAATCCCTCGATAACTGACATTTCAAGAGCAAAAAATGATAGGACACTAGAGTGACACACTAGTTTCCCATATTCAAGGTTTTAAATCATAATGTTGACATTGGATGCCTTGAGCATTGTAACTTGTTGGCCTAGCTAAAAAAGGTCTTTCAAAGAGTGTTTAGAAGCATATATAAATAACCCTCTTTTTCTCATTTGAAGGCCTAGCTATGAAGTATCTATCTATGAACAAGCTCTCTATTCTTCTCTACAATCTCAAAGATTTGATACTTGTGGAATATTATTGTTGTATGCACTAATTGTTGCGGGTGTTGGAGGAAGCCTCTCCCTTTTCCATCAACTCCTTGTGGTAAATTCATGTTGCAACATCATTGAAACAAGGGATTCACACTTATGGTAATAGTATTTTATGGTATTTGTTTATTGCAGTCTTTATCATTTGTTTTTCCATTTCTCCCCCGAGAGTAGACACTCTTCATCATCATCATCATCATCATCATCATTGTTGGTGTGGAGGTGGGAATACCAACATGGGGTTTGATTGAGGCAAGCCCTTATACAACACAACTATTTTCCCTCTTTTTTAATGTGCATATTTAAATCTATTTTTTTTTTAAAGTGGGGATCTACAAAAAGACATAGTGACCTATGACAAAGATTAACAAACAAGAATTTAGATTGTACAAAACCCTAAAGACATTAGTGGGCACTCTACTAGTTCCTTGCCATTTCCATGTCCACTTTTAGTGACAAGTTTTATCATATATGTTTTTTCCAGCTCTACCATAGTTTTAAAAAAATATTAACAACATTATGCATATTTTATCAATTAATCAATTAGGGTTAACCATTAGTTGATTTAATCAACACAGGGTTAGCCCACAATATTGTGTTCCACTTTTTGGCCAAAGTAGGACAATTGAAACGTAGAAGGAAAAGGGGGTGCACTAATGGCACTCATCTCCCATACATTCATTCAATAATGTCCTAAGAGCCATAATTGGATTGACTATCAGCCTCACAAGGTGATTCAATTCTCAACTAGGAGGACCTAGGAGGGGACTTTTTCAACTTTTAGGGGTTCACCACCAAGAAAAAGCTTGGAAAAGACAAACAAACATTCAACTCACAAAACCTAACAATGCAAGTTAAATGAAAGATGCAAATATTAAAAATATGCAACATGGAGTTAGTAGGTATGTACCTGGGAAGTTTGGAGATGTTGTGAGGATTCTAGAAATGCAAAGAAGCTACCAAAATGTGTTAGGGATGATAAAGACACATTTACTATTGTCTTAGTCATGCTGCTATTTTTTGGGGTAGATGTAGAATCTTCAGATGTTAGAACCATATCTAGAAGAATTTATGAAAAATGACCTCAGGAGGACTAAGATGCCTTTACTCTTGTCTTAGTCCCATTCTAAATTTCTGAAATCTTTGAATGTAGTCCTGAGGCTTGATGTTTGCACTTTCTCCTCTGATCTCAGGATTTGAAGCCTTCAGATTTATCTTGTAGGTGTGTTTCCATGAAGATGACAACTTTGTAAATGAAACTTTACAAATTTACAACTTTTCACTCCAAATGATATTCAATTATTCAACCTAGATTTGCAATCAGAAGCATGCAAGAGGGTAAAAACTTTTTGATTGTTAGTGGATGGGTGTTTTCCTTGGTCAAACCCCTTGTTGGTAATTAAACCTTGAAATGAAATAAAATAATGAAGGAAATGATGAATGAACAACATGCAATGTTACAACTCACCAAACCCTTATTGTAAAGTTCAAAAACTTGTGTGAAATGGCTACAATGGATATGGATCTTGAATGAAAATAATGCTTGATATATCTTACTTGAATTGCTTGCTTGCATCAAAACCCTACATCACAAATGTTAGCAAGAATATCTTTGAAATGATGCTTGAATCCTGATGATGGCTGCAAATGCTTGAAAAATTTCTCTTGAATGCTTAGATGCTTAGATTGCTTGTTATCTTGCGAGGTGAAAACATGAGAGAAGGAACCTTGTATTTATACTTATCTATGCTTAATATCCTAAAATTACATAACACCAAGCCGACATATGAATTCATTAAATAAATGAGGCTAAATCCTGCCAAAATTTGAAATTAAATCTCAAAAATAAGCCAAGGAGGACTAAGACACCTTAGGTGGCATCTTAGTATCAAGGCTTAAATCTCAGGGCACAGATTCAAAAATTGGGCCTATTTAGGTGCTCTCAAAATTAGGGTCCCAAGACCTTTGGGGGATAAAGACACCCTAGGTGGTGTTTTAGTCCTAACCCAAAAATTAGGGACACTTTGTTTACATCATTAAATTATCATTTATTCATTGGAGAATGTCAGGATTAGCTAGAAAAAGATATAATTCAAAGGGCTTGTGGATGAAAAATAGGACCAATTAAGACATAAATAGGGATAAATAAAGCAAGGTGGGCCTAAAAAAGTGTGAAAATGTATGGGTATGCATTTTACTACACTACATTTAGCGCCTACTTTAGTGAGAGGATGAACTTGCTTCAAACTCACACTAAAGTAGCCAACCATGCAATGAAGAGGGGTTTAAATGTACGAATGTTAGTAAGATAGGATGACAATAATCAAGAGGGGTTTAAATGTACGAATGTTAGTAAGATATGATGAAAATAATCAAGAGGGTGGCTAAACCCCCAGGATCAAGATCCTATGGTAAACTAACATAAGTACAAAGGAACATGCATACAAATGATATATGAAGCCATAACCAGATCACAAACATACACTATCAAAGATAGAAAAAGAAAAAGCCAAAGGAAAAAGGAAAAATGCAATGGATCAAGCTTCAGCTAGCCATCCAACATGGTGAACTGGGTTTAGGCTATTTGTCCAAAAGGTTTACAAGTGGAACACGTTGTCCACTATGCAAACAAAACATGTGCTCACAAGGGCTAGTGAAGCTAGGTGTCCACTAGGTGAGCCCCAAGAGGTCCATATTAAATCCATACCCCCGTGACTTTAATAAGGACCAAAGAAAGAAACTACATGCTCACAAGGGATAGTGAACCTAGGTGTTCACTAGGTGAGCCCCAGGGGACCATATCAAAACCATACCTTCATGACTTTAATAAGGTACAAAACAAAAATGCATGCTCACAAGGGCTAGTTAAGCTAGATGTTCACTAGGTGAGCCCTAGGTGACCATATCAGATCCATACCTCCATGAATTTAATAAGCTACAAAAAGAAAATGCACATTCACAAGGGCTAGTGAAGCTAGGTGTTCATTAGGTGAGCCCTAGGGGGCCATATCAAAACCCTACCTCCATGACTTTAATAAGGTACAAAAGGAAAATGCAAGAAGAAAGAGGGATGTTCAAAGGGATTTTACTTAGTTCATGCAAGGTCTTATTCTTAGGGGACATCGTGCCTAATGTCTCCAAGAGAGGACCAATCAAAAGATAAAAGATTCACAACTTAGGGAATACAGTGTGTTGCATTACCACTAAGAGGAATGCAATATGCTAACATAGATCACACTCTTGAATGACATTACTCCCAATGTCACTACAAAGAGGAAAAATACATTGCACATGAAATAAGAAAATCACATCAAGGAACATGAAAAGGAAAAATGTGAATGAAATAATTCCAATGTATGCCTCCACTTTAAAGGAATTCCTAACACCATGCTATGAAAAATTACTTTAAAGTAGCCAAAAATGGAAAAGAAAAAGGAAAAGAAAGGGTTGCCCCCAAGAAACACATAAGGGGTCTATGAATTCGGGTTCAGTATATGCCTTTGTTGCAATGATATTAGAGAGCTTAGAACTGTCATCATTCCCCAAATACACATAGAGCTGGAAGAATGACACAAAGAAAGTGAAAAACCTTTTGGGTCAACATGGACGAAACATGAATGTCTTGACACCTTGCGCCATCCCCAAAAGTAAAATATTAATGAAAAGGAAAAAAGTATATGACATATAGAAGAATGAAGGTAAAAATAGAGGAATGCACATGGAGAGAGGAAACATCAAACAAAACATCATGAGTAATCACATGCAATAAAAAAAAGGAAGCAAAAAGGAATGAAAAAGAAAAAGAAAAGACAAAAGACTAGTAAGAACATGTGAGTCAACCATCAAGCAGGTCATTCACATCCCAGTCTTGTTCAATATATGCAAAATGCATATCACTAGCAAGAGGGACAACATCAAGTGTTGTACTAGGAGAATCACCAGGTTCAACATGCGGTGCTTCACTCAGTTTAGGAGGATCATCAAATTTGTTATCATTTAAGCTCATGGAAGAGGAAAATAGCAAATTCAACTCATTAAGCACTTGCTCATCAATTTTAGCATTTTCCTCATCGTCATCCAATTTAACCACAATAGGAGGACAAATGATAATATCCATAGAAGGTCTTGGTCCTTGTGTTGGAGACATAAGCTCTGTTTGTTCTGGTAAGAGAGTAGGGTCATCTTTTATTGCTTATGTCAAGTTCATATTTTGATTTTTAATGTTGTTCTTGTCATTCATATTTCGAGCAATAACACGTCTATTCCTACTATTTCTAGCATTTTTGTTCCTTTTATTACATTTTTCAAGTTGTGTTTGTGTAGGAGCAGGTTTGTCAACCATAGGTTCCTTTTCTTCTTGTGAAGGAAGAACAAAAGAAACCATGGAAGGTTGTTCAACTACTTTCAAGCTTTGGTTTTATAAATTTTCTTAGGAGGCGAACTAGGGGTTGTTTGGTTTTCTCTAGGTCTTTTATAGGAAATAGGAAAGGGATTTTGCATGGATGGGTCTTGGTTTGTTGGAAGAGTTTTAGCTTTGCTATTGTTTTCTTCAAGGGGTGGAGGCAAGTTCTCAAGGGATAATCTAGCTATGCATTTTGCTTTGAACTTTTGGTAGGAAAGGAAAAGTAAGTCTTCACGTGGTCTGATAGGTTCCATTGGCTTATGCCAAAAATAATCTAAGGAAATTTTTCCATAGGAAGATGGGGGTCTAAAGCTACTATGGTTTACAATAAAAATTTCATTGCTAATTGGAAACTTTAAGCAATTATGGACAATTGATGGGACCTACTTCATAGAGTTAAGCCAATTGTAGCCCAACTTCACATGAAATTGGTCTAAACTGGATATGATAGAGAATTATACATTTAATTTCTTCGGTCCTACTTGTAAAGGGAGTGTGATCAAGCCCATCGTAGCATGAGCAAAACCATCATGTTTTTTAATCCATGCTTTTGGTTTAGCATATCTATCTTAAGTTCATGCACATATAAGAGTTCTTCTATGATCACGTTCTCTCCACAAATGGGATCAATTAAAATCCCAGTAGTGGGCCTATTATTGATTCTGTCAGTTGTGTAAAGAGGACCATCAGGTGCATGTTTGATTGTTTATTCTGAAGAGAAAGTAATTTCAATGTGCATTATGGCTTGTTATTTACAAGGCTCGATGCCAATCACTCCTCTCATTGTTCTAATAGGACTTTGGTCATTAGTATCCATAGGACTCTGTTTATCATTATCCATAAGATTTTCTTTGTGATTGTTCATATTCTCATCATCCGTGTCAACATTCATTTTGTTGGGATTAGTTTCACTAGTCTTAACAAATGAAATATTATGGTTGGGCATGGGATTCGTAAAGATTTACAATTTTTTGTTGGGAGGAGCTATATAGACTTATTACCTTTGTCATTTACACCTACAATTTGGATATGATTAGAATCAATGAGGTCTTGCACAACATGTTTAAGACCCTTGCAATGTTCTGTATCATGTCCTTTTTGTTGGTGATCAACATAATAGACATTGTGTCTAAAGATTGGGGGTAATGGCTTGCAAGGGTCAAGGGGTCGAACAAGAGGTAAGGTAAGCATATTTTTTAATAGAATTGGGTCATAATGTTGTGAAGTTTCTCGAGTAAGGGTGTACTTTGCGGATCCCCAAAGATATAAGGATTACTCTTCTTTATAGCAGCTACTTGGGTATCAACTGGTTGGGTAGTTTGAGAGGTAGAATTTAGTGGAAGTTATTTTTTCTTCTAAAGGTTGGTAGGTGTTTTGGTTTGAAGGTTTAGACTTTTTCAGGATGGGTAGAGGTGGATTTTGGTTCACATCTACCTACAAAATTCTGATAATCTTGAAGGGCAAGCACAAGTGCATGAAGGAAGGTAATTTCATCATGTGGTAAGCTTATCTCTTATCTTACTTTGGAGATTTTCTGTGAACATCTTTTGAAGGTGGGAATCAAGAATCTTCACACTACTTTGGGAATAAAACAATTGGTAGCATGAAATAAAGTTAGTGACTTTTTCACCCTCAATTTGCTTACATTTCATCAAATTAGCTAATGTCATTTCATGAACCATAAGAACTTGGAAATGGTTAATAAAGGCCTCAACAAGTTCGTTGAATGAACGAATTGAGTTAGTTGGTAACACATAAAACCTGTCCAAGGAAATGTCTTTCAAGGATTGGGGAAAAAGCTTAGCCAAAAGTTTGTCTTCAAGGATAAAGTCACTACACAAAGTAGTAAAGGTATTAACATGTTTAGTAAGATCCCCCTTTCCTCCATATTTCTCAAATCTAGGGATCTCTATACCTTGTGGCATCAGAGTTCTCAATATCTCCAAGGATAGTGGGTTACTTTTGACATAGTATGAAGGTGGACCATTTTGAGTTTGATTTATGGTGGAAACTTGACGTTGAATGGATGAAAGGCTTTGTAAAAGGTGGTTAATGATAGGATCATTGATTGTGGTTTGCGATGGAGATGAGTATGGTGGTGATGTGTATGTGTTTGAAGGACTAGTGAATGGATCAATTGCTTATGGGAGGAGATATATGATTAGATGACACATAAGTATAAGGAGCAATAGTGGAAATATTTGAGGTAGGAAGGATATTTCTAGAGTTGGTTGCATCATTGTGGCCACTTGAGGATTGGTATAGGTTGGAATGGATGTTATGGTTGAGAAGGGAAGATTTTAATTTCCTCCTTGGCTTTGCACATTGTTTGAAGCTTGAGCACCATTGGTGGTGGAAGGAAGATGTTTTCCAAATATTTGAGCTATTTTACATACAAATTCTAGTCCTTCATCACTTTCCATCATGTGGTGAATACTATCTATGGCAGGTATAACAGTGTTGGGAATATTTCCAATACTCACACTATATTGTAAATGGGCTAGATCTCCATGCATTTTCATTATTTTTTATCGAAGGATATGATCAACCATTGTTTGAACACTTGGAATAGCACTTTTAGGTAAGGTAGGCATAGAAAAAGAGGTATCATAGGTATGGTCCATACCTAGTGATCTAATACCAAAACCAGAAGTAAGAGAGCTTGATAACCCAAGATCCACAATGAGTGTTTTATCAAGGGATGCCATGAGTCTCACATTTTGTCTAACCACAGTATTAGTAGTAGGACACCAAGTACTACACCTCATACAAGGGATAAACCAAGGAAAGTGTAATGAACACAATATCCTATGCTTGCAATTACGCTTGAAATGGAAGAAATTGGAATAACAACAATTCTACAAAATGAAACAAAGAACTAAAAGTAGCCAATAGAAGCACAATTTTTTTTTTCAGAGCCTGAAAACTAGAAAGTCAAACTAAATAGGGACTAAGACACCAGTAAGGGAATTTTAGTCCTATTGATGAAATTTTGAAGTTCTAGGGATTGAAATGGACAATAAACAACAGAGAAAGGATTCTAAGACAAAAACCTTGAGAGGGACTAAGATGCCAGGAAGGACGTTTTAGTCCTAGCAAAGGTTTTTCTCATAAATATAACAAATTTTGGATTATCTATAGTGTTTATAGATTTCCTATTTAGGATGCTGATGTTTAGAAACAAGAAAATGTGCAAATAAATGCAAGGAAAAGTAACTAGGAACAAGGAATTGAATGCAAAGTTAATGCAAATTTTTTTCAATTTTGAATGTAATAAGAATGTTTCTAAATGCAAGTAAGATCATGAACAATGCACTTTTTAGTTTTTGAATGAAATAAAATGATGTAAGAAAGAAAAAATGCAACTTATATGGACTTTCACTAATGCAAATATGAGAAATCCTAAATGCAATTTTCACTAAATATGAAAAGCCCTAGATGCAATTTCACTAATGCAATATGTAATGTAAGAATGAATGTAATCTAGATCTAGAACTTGAATAAACTCCAAATCAAAAAATGAATGCTCAAAAGAGTCAGGTACACCAAAATGAAACATAGAAGGAAAAGGGGGTGCACTAATGGGACTCTTCTCCCATACATTCATTCAATAATTTCTTAAGAGCCCTAATTTGATTGACTATCAACCTCACAAGGTGAGTCAATTTTCAACTAGGAGGACCTAGGAGGGGGATTTTTCAACTTTTAGGGGTTCACCACCAAGAAAAAGATTGGAAAAGACAAATGAACATTCAACTCACAAAATCTAACAATGTAAGCTGAATGAAAGATGCAAATAATGAAAATATTCAATAGGGAGTTAGGAGGTATGCACCTGGGAAGTCTAGAGATGTTGTGAGGATTCCAAAAATGCAAAGAACCTGCCAAAATGTGTTAGGGAGGACAAAGACACCTTTACTGTTGTCTTAGTCTTGCTAGTGTTTTTCAGGGTAGATGTAGAATCTTCAGATGTTGAAACCAGATCTTGAAGAATTTTTGAAAAATTACCTTAGGAGGACTAAGACACCTTTATTGTTATCTTTGTTACATTATGAATTTCCAAAATCTCTGAATGTGGTCCTGAGGCTTGATGTCTACACTTTCTCCTTCTCTGATCTCAGGGTCTAAAACCTTCAAATTTAGCTTATAGGTGAGTTTCCATGAAGATGACAACTTTGCACTCCAAATGAACTTCAAGTCTTCAACTTAGATCTACAATCACAAGCATGCAAGAGGGGAAAAACTTGTTGATTGCTACTGAATGGGGGTTTGGTCAAACCCCTTGTTGGTAATTAAACCTTCAAATGAAATAGAATAATGAAGGAAATAATGAATGAACAACATGTAATTCTACAACTCACCAAACCCTTATTGTAAAGTCTGCAAACTTGTGTGAAATGGTTGCAATGGATATGAATCTTGAATCAAAGGAATGCTTGATAGATCTTACTTGAATTGCTTGCTTGAATCAAAACCCTACATCACAAATGTTATCACAACAAGACACATGATGCAATAATATCTTTGAAATGATGCTTGAATCTTCATGATGGCTCCAAATGCTTGAAGAATTTCTAGTGAATGATAGAATGCTTGAATGCTTAGATGCTTAGATTGCTTGTTATCTTGCTATGTGAAAATATGAGAGAAGGAACTTTGTATTTATACTTGTATTTGCTTAATATCTCAAAATTACATAACAACAAGCTGACTTATGAATTCATTAAATAAAAGACACTAAATCCTGCTAGAACTTGAAATTAAATCCCAAAAATAAGCCAAGGAGGACTAAGATTCCCTAGGCGGCATCTTAGTCCCAAGGCTTAAATCTTGGGGCATAGAATCCAAAAAGGGACCTATTTAGTTACTATCAAAATCAGGGTCCCAAGACCTTTGGGGGATAAAGACGCCCTAGGTGGCGTTTTAATCCTGACCCAAAAATCAAGGACACTCTGATAACATCATTAAATTATCATTTATCCATTAGAGAAGTTTGGGATTAGTCAAAAAAAGATATAATTCATAGGGATTATGGATGCAAAATAGGACCAATTAAAACATAAATTGGGATAAATAAAGCAAGGTGGGCCCAAACAAGTGTGAAAATGCAAGGGTATGCATTATACTACAATACAAAAATTGACATTTTTCACCGAATTTTCACTTTATGAAACCTATAGCAACTAAATCTTTAATAATTTTTAGATGATGTAAACTATTTATTTGTGAGGATTTATGTGTAGATTCTTAATATACATTTTTAAAAAATATAATAAATTGTGAATTTTTTATGTAACTTTTAATAACTTATTTTTATAGTAAACAATCTTTTTTAAAAAGTGACGTTTATTTTGCAAATGCATAAATTTTTCTATTGAAAGGATAATATTATAATTTTAAAATGTGGATTTTAACATCAATATCTAGTGCATGAATATTTTTTCATAATTTTTTGTTATGTCAAGAGGCGTTCCTACAGTGGCATCACAAATCTGTGTACATTCGAAACTGCTGCATTTATTTTGACAGGCATTGTTGGCGGTAGTTTTAATTGGCGGTAGTTTTAATCCGCTCGATAATAACGGACGGTAATGGAATTGGAATGGAATCTACTAACCGATGGTAGTGGAACCGACACAATCGGCAATCTTTAGGTCAACATTTCAGCACTCTGCTCTTCATCTTGGCAATTAATATTCATTCAGTGTGTTCTATTTAAATTGTGTTTGGCAGCGAGGCAATTTGAACACATATTGTCTCTGTGACTGATCTGGAAAACAAGATCGGTAAAATCATAGTAGCAAGCCTCATGTGGAAAGATAACAATGGAGGACAAGATCTCATGTTCTCATACCGATATTGACTACTTTACTATCCTTAACAGGACAAGGATGGCGCTCTCCGAGCTCGATCAAAGGAAATGAAGTTGATGGACGTGATGCCTCTTCCTCATTCATTTGTCATCAATGTGGATGACAGCATGAAGGTCTCAAAATGATTCCACTATATTTTGTTAGCTATTTTTTTTCATCGTATCAACATCAAAACAAGAAGACTACATTAAGTCCCATATCCAGTTATGTTTGTGTAAAAAGCCACAACATTTACTTTCTTTGGACGTCTCTCTTTTTTTGAAAGAAGAAAAGATGTAGGTAGAGGAAGCCAGAGAGAAAGAAGCGGTTTTAGCAGATAGAGAATGGAGGAGATTGAGTTTGTTTATTTAAGAGAAGGAATGCAACTGACAGTACGAGGGAGAGACCGTAACACTCGCACCGCATCAGCTGCTTTTCCCCTTCCTTCGCATTCGCCAACGCTAGCGCCGCCCCATCTGAGGTAGTTCATTGCAGTTGCGAGTTACTGAGCCTGCGGGGCCTCAAACCCACCTTGTTATTCGTATTCATGTTAACTCCATAGTTGGCACCCTTGTTTTCTGCGCCCTGGTTTGAATTTGCTGATGGAGCCATGTTTTTTTGTGTATGTCGAATATCAATGTGTGTTTGTGGAATATATAGGGAAGGGGGTGAGGAGTAGTTGAGGTGTTCGTCCAGAGCCACACAAATTTGGGAGGCCATCGTCAGTGTTGCGTTGGGTTTGCAATTTGCACCATTACTCTATAAAAGCGTAGGTATCACGAGAGTTTTTGGAGCTAACACAGCTGTCTCATGAATACACAAAATATCTCATATGTGTTTGTGGCTCAAACATCGCCTACTTCACTTCATATCTCAAATTCAGCCTTCACGCGACACTTAAAGGTTGTCGAGCTTGGATGTTCAGGCCTATGCCCATACCTTTCTACCACCTTTTCAACTTTCATGAGCTAACTTCATATTTATATCTACAAATACGACAACGACCAAAAACTTTCTTTAATATTTGAAAGCTACAAAAAACACCCTTTCACATAAATATTCTTGTAAAATTCAATGGGTGTGTTCATATAAATGTAAGGGATAATGTTATTCAGCAAGGGATAATGTTATTTAGCTTCTTGATTAAAGAATCAATGTAGACTTTTGTTGAAGATTCTAGAATTAAATTAGTATTTATTTGGAAAATAGTGATTTTTTTATTAGTGGTTTATTTTGAAATTTATGTTGGATTATGATTTGTTCAAGATTACATATGTAGGTTTATCTTAGTCGAATTCTAATATAATGTTCATCCAAATGATCTTCTATTTTATTCTTTTTTAATGTTTGAGAGAACATTATTTAAAAACGCTTTTAAAGGTTTGTTGTTATGTTGAAAAGAGATGTGTTCTCCTAGATCAAGTTTTAAAAATATGTGAAAAGACTGAAAGACAACTAGTAAGAGCACTATATTGATGTATGAAATGATTATTTTAGTGCATCAAATATAAATGTTTCATTATTGGTTGCTTCTTTGATGTTCTAGAACAAGACAAGATGTTTCAAACATGAGAGATGTCAAATAAATGCAATTAAATATTTATAATTACCAACACATAGTACCAAAATATGTAAATAACACATGCATTTGGTAGGCTTAGGGTGGATAAATAAATGCAGCTAATTGATCAAATTTTGAATATAAACTTAAAAAAAACAAGGGTCAAATTCACAATCATAGGATTGAACCCACAACTATAGAAATGATTTTGGGGTTAAACAATCATGTCTAAGTGCATAGCTACTATATTTAGGTAGGTGTATAGATAAGTATAACAAAGGTTAGAAATTAGTTGTTATATTGGATTATGCAAATATAGTTAAGATGGGGATTAAATATGTAGAAATATATGTATATAAGAATAGATAAAAACTAGCATACATAGAGATAGAGATGGAAATGAAGATGGAAATAGAGATGGAGATAGAGATAGAGATGGAGATGGAAATGGAAATGGAAATGAAAATGAAAATGAAAATGGAAATGGGGATGTAGATGGAGATGGAGGAGAGGGATATGGAGATGGAGATGGAGATGGAGGAGAGGGATATGGAGAGGAGAGGGAGATAAATAGAGAGAGAGGATAGAGGGATAGATAGAGATGGAAGATGTAAATATATAGAGATGGAGAGATAGGGAGAGATGGGGAGATAATGAGGGGGATAAAAAGACAAAGATATAGGGAGTGATATATAAGAGGTAGAGATGGAAAGATATAGGGGTAGAGAGACATGTAGATATAATAAGATAGAGAGAGAGGTATTGATGAGAGAAGAAATATGGAGAGATAGAGATAGAAAGGTAGATAGATATAGAGATAGAGGTAGAGATAGGGAGGGAGAAACAAGAGAGAGGGAGAGAGAGAGGGAGATAGTTATGTATGAATATATAGAGAGGGAGGAAGATGAAGGAGAAAAATAGAGATAGGAGAGATAAGTATAAAGATATAGAAAGGAGTCATAGGGAGAAAGGGGGAGAGAGGGAGAGATAGCTAGGGATACAAAGGAGAGATGGAGAGATAGCTAGGGATATAAAGGAGAGATGGAGAGATAGATACAACTTGGGAAAGATGGAGGGGGTAAGATGTAGAGAGTTAAAGACAAAGACAAAGATATAACTATATAGAGGGGGAGATGGAAGGAGAGACAAAGAGGGAAAGAGATAAATAGCGAGAAAAAGAGGGAGACAATGAAAGAAGGGGAGTTGGAGAGAGCAAGATAAAGATATAGGTAATGATAAATTGAGAGAGGCAAAGAGGGATATAGAGAGAGTAGGAGAGATGGAGGGAGATATTGAGTGAATAAATGAGAGATAGATATAGTGAGATATAAAGAGTGATAGAGGGGGAAGAGTGAGAGATAACAGAGGTGATAGAGATAAGTAATAAAGATAGAGAGGGAGAGAGAGAGATAGAGGAGGGAGAGGCAGATATAGGGAGGGGAAAATAGGGAGTTTGTGTGTGTGATTGAGAGAAATATATAGAGATAAATATAGGGAGGGAGAAACAGGGAGTGTGTGTGTGTGTGTGAGTGAGGGAGAGATATTGATATATAGATAGAGAGGGATATGTATAGGGAGAGAGGGAGAGAAATAGAGAGATATAGAGAGAGAGTGAGAGAGAGAGAGATTAGAAAATATATAGGGGAAAGAGTAAGAGATATGTAGGGAGAGGTAAGGAGATAGAGATAGGGGAGATGTAGAAAGGAAGATAGAGATAGAGATGCAGATGGATATGGAGAGAGAGAGGGAGAGAGAAATACATATATAAAGAGGGGGAGACAAAGAGAGGGAGATCTATGGAGGGATAGAAATATATAAGAAGTTATATATGTATATGTAGAGAGAGGGAGATATATATGTATATAGAGAGAGATGGATATGATTATGATTAGGATTAAATTAGGTTAGGGTTCAATAAAAATTCTAAGATAAAGCTTGGAGGGTTTAGGTGATTGCAAATAGATTAGGATGAAAATTATGGTTAGGGTTAAGGATTAATTAGGATTAGGGTTGAATTACGGATAGGGTTAGGGTTAGGGATCAATTAGGATTAAGCTTCAATTAGGATTCAATTAGAGGTGAATTAGGGTTATAACTAGGATTAAAGTTAGGTTGAGGTTTAGTTAGGGTTAGGGTTAGGGTTAAATTGATGTTCAATTAGGGTAAGGGTTCTAGGATAAAGTTTGGGATAAGGCTTGGGATTGGGGTTAGAATTCAACTAGCATAAGGGTTAGGATTACAATTATGGTAAGGGTTAAGATGCACTTAGGAATTAATTAGGGATATAGTTAGGGTTTATAATCAATTAGGGTTAGGGTTTAACTAAGGTTAGGATTAATATTTAGTTATAATTAGGGTTAAAGTAAGGTTACAGTTAGGGTTCATTTAGGTTTAAGTTTAGGGTTTAATTAGGGTTACAGTTAGACTTAAGGTTAGGGTTAGTGTTTTGGTTCAATTAGGGTTACAGTTAGACTTAATGTTAGGATTAGTGTTTAGGTTTAATTAGGGTTGAATTTCAACAAGATTAGGGTTATGGTTAGGGTTAGGATTCTAAGATAGATCATAAGGCTACAATTTACGTTCAATTAGGGTTAGGTTTAGTGATAATATTAGGGTTAGGGTTAGAATTAGGGTTTGGGTTAGCAATAGAAATAGAATTAGGATTAGGGTTGTGGTTTGTGTTCGAATTAGGGTTAGGGCTAGGGTTAGTGCTAGGATTAGAGATAGTGTAAGGATTAGAGTTGCAATTAGGGTTAGGGTTAGGGTTAGAGATAGAATTAGGATTAGGATTGAGGTTGGGGTTTATGTTAGGAATTTGTTAGATTGTGTCCAAACAATGATACATTTCACATAGGATGGTTTACATGAATTATTGCAACACTAATCCTAATTGAAAGCTTAATTTAGCATTAGGATTAGTGTTAGGATTAGGGTTAGGGTTAGGGTTAGAGATAGGGTTAAGATTAGGGTTAGATTAGGGTTAGAGATAGAATTAGGATCAAGGTTAGAAATAGAATTAGAATAAGGGTTTAGGTTAATGATAATATTAGGGTTAGGGTTAGGCATAAAGATAAAATTAGGATTAGGGTTGGGGTTAGCATTACAAATAGGTTTACAATTAGGGTGATGGTTAGAGATAGGGTAAAGATTAGGGTAAAGGTTAGGGTTAGAGATAGAATTAGGATCACGGTTAGAAATAGAATTAGAATAAGGGTTTAGGTTAGTGATAATATTAGGGTTAGGGTTAGGCATAAAGATAAAATTAGGATTAGGGTTGGGGTTAGCATTACAAATAGGGTTACAATTAGGGTGATGGTTAGAGATAGGGTAAAGATTAGGGTAAAGGTTAGGGTTAGAGATAGAATTAGGTTTAGGAATGGGGTGTTTGTTATGATTAGGTTTATGGTTAGGGTTTTGGCTACAGATAGAGTGAAGATTAGGGTTAGGTTATAATTAGAGATAGAATTAGGGTTAGGATTAGGATTAGATGGGTTTAGGTTAGAGATATGACCAACAATAGGGTTAGGGTTAGGGTTAGAGATATAATTAGGATTAGTTTAGTTAGGGTTAGGGATATAATTAGGATTAGGATTTGGATTTGAATAAGGGTTAGGGTTAGTGTTAGAGATAGGATTAGGATTAGGATTAGGGTTAGGGTTAGAGACAAAATTAGGATTAGGGATATTATTAGGGTTAGTGTTAGGGTTAGGGTTAGGGTTAGAAATAGGGTTAGGATTGGGGTTTGGGTTTGGGTTAGCACAGAAACAGGAACTAGGGATTAGGGCTGTGGTTCTCAGGTTCAAACTAGGCTAGGGCCAGGGCCAGCACCAAGATCAGAGATATGCAAGGACTAGGGACTAGGCTAGGCCAAAATATAATTAGGATTTAGGGTCACAAATTAAGGCTAGAAACATAACTAGGATTAGTGCTGCACCAGTGCTAGGGTTAGGGCTAGGGTTAGGGTTAGGGTTAGGGCTAGGGTTAGGGTTAGGGTTAGAGATATAATTAGGATTAGGATTGGGCTTGGGGTTTATGTTAGGATTATGATTATGATTAGGCTTAGGCTTAGGGTTAGAGATAGGGTTAGGATTAGGGTTAGTGTTAGGGTTAGAGATAGAATTAGGATCAAGGTTAGAAATAGAATTAGAATTAGGGTTCGAATTAGTGATAATATTAGGGTTAGGGTTAGGCATAAAGATAAAATTAGGATTAGGGTTGGGCTTAGCATTACAAATAGGGTTATGATTAGGGTGATGGTTAGAGATAGGGTAAAGGTTAGGGTTAGAGATAGAATTAGGTTTGAAGTTTTTTTTATGATTGGGTTTAGCATTAGGGTTGGGTTCGTTGTGCCATAACCCAATTACAAATACAAATTACACACAACTAAATGATACCTTTCACATAGGATGGTTTACATGAATTATTGCAACACAAATCCTAATTCAAAGGTTCATTTAGAATTAGGATTAGTTTAGTTAGGGTTAGGGATATAAGAAAATAATATTGTATAGTTATATATTAATTCATGTAATGTGTTGTGTTGCAACTACTACTAGCTTATCTATCTTAATATATTAATCTATATATTATACACCAAGAGCTATCATTTTTTAGGCATATTTTTTAAATCCAAAAAAGAAAAAATGAAAAAAATATGCCTCAAAAATGACACCTCTCGGCATATAATATATAGATTAATATATTAAGATAGATAAGCTAGTTGAATTTTTTTGTTTAAAATTAATTTTCGAAGTCAGATTAATTATAATTAAGACATAGGTGTATGTCGTAATGAATGACTTGTTTTCTATGTATTAAAATTATTATTATTATTGCTAAAATAAGGATATCAACACCTACTGCACACATGGTTTTTAGATTTTTTTTCTCTATTTTTCTATTTCTCTACATGTGTGAAACAAATACCTTGATGTTTGCTGAAAATATACATTCAAAGGAAATAAAAAATTGATATAATAATAAAATTATAAATATTAAAATTATGTTTTTTGGAAATATTATAATAAGGGGTACATACTTACAAAATATATTTTCTAAATGAGTTTATTTGATCCCTCAAAAGGTAAAGAAAAAGTTGTTTTTTGTTAGCATTTTAATAGGTGTGAAAGATACTCTATTATGGGTATGATTTAAGATTAGAGGGTTTATGTACAATTGTGTTTGATCTAAGAGAGTCTTATCTAACCTTGTTAAATTAAAACCATTTAGATAAAACCCATCAAGGATTAAACCATTATCTTTTCTAATGAAATTATGTAATTTTAGGAAAATATTAAAATGTCCCATGTTTGGGACCCATTATTATAAGATAACCCCATACTTATCAATCTTTTATCTTTTCAATAAAGGAATAGAGTCCCACCAAACAACTTGAATCTTCCTTGAGGAAAATTGTAATATCCCTCAATTAAAATATTAATTTCAAATTTTAAAATATCTATTTCATTCAAACTTAAAATGGTGCAAATTAGGGACACTAAAATGGATGCCAAAATACTCCAAATTGAAATTGGGTATCATTCAACTAAAGTAGAATGATTTAATATAGATCTTAAGATGGTATTACATTATTTTTATTGTTAAATACATGAGGTAATAGAAATGAATAGCTCTAGAAAAATGCACCAAAGAAATCTCTAGACAGGAAGATCAAATACCCATAAAACTATTGGCAAAGGCACAAAAACTCTCCAAACTTCATGCAAATGTTATAAACACCAAGGGTAA
>VDFB02362314.1:0-14017 GCA_007258455.2 Sequoia sempervirens
TATTAGTATTATGTTTCATCTACTAGATCCAATCTTTACATGTCATGAATGAGTGCATTTGGTATTTAATCTTTCTCCCAAAAGCCTTGTTCAGTCATTTCTGCCAAAAAGTTGTCTTAGGACACTTTCCAACTATTTTTGAGGAAAGTTTTAAATGTCTTCCACTCATTTGATTTGCATGAAATAAATTGTGTATGTTAGCTCTATGCTCCATCTATTCAGATTTAGTCTTACATTTCAGTTTTGAGTTGATTTCCTATTTTATTTCATCTCCTAAAAGTGTTGTTTAGTCCACATACACATATAAAGGAAATTGCAAGATTCCTTAAAGAATAAACTCACCTAAGGGTTGAAAGTGGATTTCAACTTGAGGGACCTCATTTAATGAATGAAATAGAAGAATAGGTAGGTTAATTCATCCCCATTTTACCCTTTCTATTTATAGTAAGTTTGGTGAAACAATCTAAATTTAGTATAAAATTCTATGTGTTTTGAACCCTACCCTATTTTTCTATGTTTCAGATTGTTCATATATTTATTTATTTTTAGTGTATAAATGTTGTTAATGAAGAAGCTTTAAGTCTTTTCAACAATTTAAGAGATCTCAAGGATTGTGATTGTTGGGGAATATGCATGAGTAATATGTGAATTTCAAGAGACCTTAGATTTTTCAAGCAATCTTTGGTCGTTTAATTCCTAATATTAAGGTGAGGATTAGAAGCATGACACACATCTAGGGTTAAGGATTAGAATCATGACACACATCTATGATATTTAATGAGGATTAGAAGCATGAAACAAATTTATGATCTTAATGAGGATTAGAAGTGTGACACATATCTATGATCTTAATGAGGATTAGAAGCATGACACACATCTATACATCTATGATCTTAATGAGGATTAGAAGCATGACATACATCTATGATCTTGAGGATGATGTTTCTTATTAATACTTGTTTTCCTTCCCCCTCACCCAAGGTGGTAAACATAGGAATATTTCTATGGTGATGCAATGTGGATGATATTATCTTAGTAAAATAATTCTTTTTCCCTAGTTGCAATAGAAACCATACATGGGATATCTATGTTATGTATAGTAGGTTTGAGTACACTCTATTATTCTTTAGAACTTAATTTTATTTACTTACTTAGGTTCTATTCTCTATTGAATTCTCTAATGATGTTATGGATGTCTAACTCAAATAAAATTCTCTCCCTTTTATATTCCAAGTTTGAGGGGAGTCACACCTTTTCACTTAGGTAGTTAAAACTCTTCATTATTGCATTTGGATACTAATAATAATTTAATTTTAGATAAGTTAATTTGTTAGTGCTTCTCAACTCATGAAGCATTTTGAAAAATAAAGTTTTTAACATTTTCATATTTTTTAAGCATAATGTAATCATATACATACATGGAGTAATCTTGTTGAAGACACATCTGACATGAATTAAACACATAGTTATATGCAATATAGGAAGTATACATATAAATACATATAAGACACGAAGCATGAAGCATACACGTGAATACACGTAATACATGAAATATACATAGGAAGCATGAAGCATACACATGAATACATAAAGTATACACAAGAAGCATGAAGTATACATGTGAATACACACAATATATGAAGTATACATAGGAATCATGAAGCATACACATGAATACTTGTAATACATGAAGTATACATAGGAAACATGAAGCATACACATGGATACACATAATACATGACACATGCACATAAATTCACATAAGTCATGAAGTATAAGCATGCATACAAAGTGTACACATGAATACACGTAAGTCATGAGGTATACACATGAAAGGAACACATATAAAAATGCATTATTGACCTACTTAAGAAGAATGATGAATAGTTAATTCTAATTGAATGGTGGTTAAAGTTGGTTTGTCCACAAGCTGCAAGATTAAGGCTTTGATACCAATTGTAATATCCCCTTTTATGACTACCTAAATCTTGCCCTAGAATCACAAGTTCAATCAAAACAAGAGGTGTAATATAGTTAGATTTTAACTTTACCAATAAACACGTCCTGAGCTAAAACATTGGAATAAGTCCTGCAATCATGTTAGATAAATATAATTCTACCAGTGACTCAATAAGAGTTAGAGTACATATAATGCATAGATATTATCAATTATTTCAATCCATTTGAATAAATCATTTAAGAAATCAAAAATCAATAGTGCTATTCCCATAGCCAACCATGATGGGGTTGAGAGGAAGCATATTAGGGTGACCTAACTTCACCACATCTAAGCCCAAGAGCGTGAAGTAACCATACTCAACCCCTTGAACCCAAGGGGCAAGAACTCTTGTCCATCATGCATGAGGCGGTTTGATTAGAAGGAGAAGACACACCTACATACCTAATCATTACTCCTCAATAAGATGCCCTAACTTCACCACGTTTAATCCCAAGAGTGCAAAGTATCCATACTCGACCTCTTGGCCCCAAGTGGTAGGAACTCTTGTTGCCTCAACATGAAGTGGTCTACTTAGAAGGGGAAGACACACTTTCTAACCTTATTGAGATTCCTCCTTAACCCTTTCATGATTGCTTATAGGAGATTCAAATAACTAAATGATTACAGAGATTAACTACTATCATCACAAAGAATTGATAGACTATATATTCAAAAGATATTGCTTTATAAGAATCTATGATCCCTATTTATATTAAAGAATCATAATTACTTATAAGGCTCAATAATTGCTGCAAGCATCATTATTGTATACTAATATATAACATAAATGGATATATATACATATTCCTAATTAATTTTGGGGTGACCTGTATAACGCAACGGTTGAAACACTTGCTTGGTGATGTTGCCACCAAGGTTCAAATCCCTGTTGGGCTGCTATGCTCACAGGCTTTATGCTTTCGTTGGGCTAGTGGGCTTGCGGATTTGAACAAAAATAGTATTAGGCACCTTAAAAGGTGCCCATGATTGATCAAAAAAATAAATAAATAAATTCCTAATTAATTTCAATAATTACCTTTGCATGAAAATATATGTATAGATATATATTTTTTATATACATACATACATACATATACATACATACATACATACATACATACATACATGCATGCATACATACATACATACATATAATTATTGTAGACATTGAAAAATGTCCTATGCTTGTGAATGCCATTTTTCTACATCATTCTCTCTTCTCCCTTGTATAATTAAACGGTTTTAATTATTCAATTATTTCTCTTTAATCACATTCTTCTATTAATTACATAATTTTAATTATTGAAATAATTCACATTCTCTTTCTTTATTCTTCTTTTGATTAATTAAGTAAATTAATATTTATTTAATTACATCACTAACATTCTCTTTCTTTCTATAATTAAATAAATTTTCATTTTTTAATTATTCACTCTTCATTATTCGTCTATAGTTAAATAATTATTTTTAATTATTTAACTATTCATTAATCTTTTTTGTCCTTCTATAGTTAAATAATTATTGGAATTATTTAACTACCCTTTGTCACTCATCCATCATTAAATAATTAATATTTTTTAATTATTTAATATCTCTATCCATTTCCCTCTTATTTTAAATGGTTGCACAATCATTTTAATTAAATGCCCATTTCTCTTATCCTCTCACAAATAAATAATCTAAATGATTATTTAATTCCTCAAATGCTTCTCTATGAATTACATAATCTTATTATTTAATTCCTCCACTTTCCCTCCACTTCCTCTTTTGAATATTGACCATTGATTACTTCCGGTCTCCTTTCAATCTTAACCGTATATCCTTAGCCATCCCTAACCCCACCTCTCTGTGGTGTAAGAAACCTCCACCGTTGATCTTGGCATCATTATGGATTTCGATCTTAGCCATCCATTCGAGTAGCTTTTCTATAAAAGAGAGTTGTCTCCTTCATTTTTGTTTTACAACCACATTCTCCAAAGTTTTTGCTATCTTGTCATTGTCACTTGCAGGTATTCAAACACTTCGAAATCTAAGGGCAAGCTTGCACATAGAGAAAAATGGAGTAGATGCAAGGAAGATGAACCAACTTCAACATGGGGGGTTAACTTAACTTTGTTCATTTACTTTCCATTGTTGATTGTGCTTTCTTGTTTGGATTTTGATTCTAGGCTTAGATTTTGAGGTAGTTGTGGTTGCTATCATTGATCTTAGTAGCCTTTCGTTTTGATTTCTAACCCTTCCATACATTGGTGAACCCAACGTGAACTAATCTTCTAAGTGTTTGTAAGGATTTTTTACATATTCTAATGTAGAAACCCGCTTAAAATTTGTGATATTCTCTCAATTATAAATTAATTTTTGTGTCAAATTTTGTAGAAAGATTTCTGGGTTTTGTAGATATGAGTTTTTGCTCTCCACAACATTTTATGGTTTTAAATTTTGTTTAGATTTGAGAAAGTTATTGCTTTTTTAATTCTGCTGATTTTTTATTTTTTTTTAATTCAGTTGTTGACCTCTTAAAATTCGTGTTTTCTTTCGTCTATAACAATTTCTTCATGCAAAATTTTGCAGAATAGTTTTTGGGTTTTATAGAACTTAATTTTATCTTTTTCAAAACATTTTATGGATTTAAATTTCATTAAGATTTGGAAAAGTTTATCACTGTTTTTAATTTTTTGTTATCATTAAAGGGTTTTTGGGTTACTAATTTCTTGTTTGTAGCATGTGGTGTACGTTGGGAGAAGACTTTATCTTTCAAAATTACTAATCCATTTGCTTGTAGGGTTTTTGTTTGCTTTCATTTTTGGTTAAAATAGGAACACTTTGATTTTGGGATTTAAAACAAATATTTGTCTTTCATGCTAATTAGGAACATTTCATTTTGGGCTTTAAAAAGAACAACTTGAATATTTTGTTTTGGGCTTTAAAAAGAACAACTTGAACATTTCATTTTGGGATTTAAAAAGAACGACTTGAACATTTTGTTTTGGGCTTTATTTGCACATTTTGTTTTGGGCTTTAAAAAGAACAACAACTTGAACATTTTGTTTTGGGCTTTAAAAAGAACAACTTGAACATTTTGTTTTGGGCTTTAAAAAGAACAACAACTTGTACATTTCGTTTTGGGATTTAAAAAGAACAACTTGAACATTTTGTTTTGGGATTTAAAAAGAACAACAACTTGCACATTTTGTTTTGGGCTTTAAAAAGAACAACTTGAACATTTCGTTTTGGGTTTTAAAAAGAGCAACTTGAACATTTTGTTTTGGGCTCTAAAAGGAACAACTTGCACATTTTATTTTGGTGATGTTAAAATAATCTTTGTCTTCCATGCTAATTAGGCACATTTTGATTTGGGATTAAATGAACTAGTGTTTTTGTGTTTGGTGTGCTTGCACATTCTATTATCATAGAACCCATAGTGTGTAGTGAAATTATCCTCTTCCCTTGCGCTTTGTGCGATCTTGGGTGTAAGAGAAATCACTACATCTTATTTTTATTTTGTAGAAGGGCTTTCCTTTGAGACATTCTAATAGAGAACTCATTGGTGACCCAAAGCAATTTTTCCCTTGGGCCGCTATATAAAAGGATAAGATGAAAATCAAGTCCAAACTAACGTTAGCCTTTGTCGATAGTGCTAAACTAAAAGGGGAGATACCCACACTTGTGTGAGATATTTTGAGCCCCAAGTAGGATTGGTTAGAGCCTTAAGTGGCTTGCTGAGTGTTCATAAGGCGTTAAGTCCCCGAGTTGTGACTAGAAACCTCTCTTAGTAGCCACCCTTTTTGATTGAGTTCTTGGTATCACTTTCAGTGCAGGGGTGTAGCAACACACCCGAAAGTTACTCACCCTATGACTCCCTTAAGATGAGTCATAAATCCTTGGCTTAGTATAAGCTAATTGTATCTTTCTAGGGAGAGGGTGATTGGGTCATCCTTTTAGTCCTAGAGGCCCCTAGCTTTCCTCTCTCGTAAAGACTGAAAGAATTTGTGATTGAAATTCCACAAGCCCTAGATGATATTCTGAAGAGAAACTTGTCACACACGAATGAGAAATTACACAACAAAAATGTGAAGAAACAATAATGATTATTGATTATTGAATGATTACAATGAAGGATTGAATATCCTTATGTAGACTTAGGCGAACTCAACATGAGATCCCTAAATGATGGAGTTCTGACTAAGAGAGGAGTGAGATAATATAATGCATGAATCGGTTAAGTCATTTAACTAATTGAAATACATAATTAATGCAATAAAACTCACAATCAGAACTAGATGATCTGTTCCTAAGTTTGCATCAAGCACTAGAGTAAATATTAATTAATATACTCCAACACCCCCCCAAATGACAACTGATGAAGCAAAATAATGCAATGATGGATGCCTTTGAAAACTGCTCACATGTCCACATGTCAGAAAGTAATGATGTTGATCCAAGATCTTGTGAAGAATGATAGAGAAAAAGCTACAAAGGCGATGAAGATGGTTGGCCAACAACGGTGATGTGGCTATCAATAAAGAGGAAAGGAGAAAATCTAGGTGGAAAAAATCCTAACAATTTATTCAAACTAAAGGAGAAAGTTGCAACTACTAAAGAACTACAAAGATGCCCTCCGGAAGGGATGATTCCATTGTTTATCCAATGCTCAATATTGTCCTGCTAGAAAGAATTTTGGTTTGAGTTCGGTGAAGCTCATAAACTGAAGTTTTTGAACCTTACATCCAAAATGCGCATAGCTTTGCTCTGTCACCAAATCCTCTTTATTACTGACAAAATTCTCACAAGCCCGATCTTCTAATATTCGCCTTGCAAACTTCTCTACCTAAAAGAAATGTCTCTCATGTATCTCATGCACACAAAATATGAATTTCCTGAACTCACATAAATACCAGCTATCAAAATTAAAACACTATATATGACTTCACACAAAATATAATATTCTCTACATATGGAAACTTCAAATCCCTTAAATAATTTTGATGTGTGCCCACACATATCATCAAACCATAGCTAGGACCCAAAACAAAATTCTCAAACATAGAAATAGTTAAACAATCATCCCTTATACATATGCAACATGCTTCATTGATTAGGTCTGCCATAATGAGCAAATAGACAAAAAAAACATTCATCCGGATCTCTTTACTCGTACATAGATTAATGCAACATCACAAAACTTACCAATAAGGTACCATACATGCTTAACAACCTACCCTGGGGATCCACAACACAAGATGATGATCCAGTGAAGCATATAGATTGACATACTAACAGGATACCCTTTTAATCATGTTCTCTACCGGTAATACATTGTACTTGACTTTAGTTGCCGGTATGACCAGGTTCGGATATGCGGACCACAATAGTGACTTTAGTTGCCATCAATGACAACACTAGAAGCCATACCAATAATCTCCCTAAGCCATATGCCAACAATCTCCCCCTTTGGCATTGATGGCAACACTTAGTGAAAAATGACTAAGTGTCAAAACCAGAGGTACACTGCCAAACTCCAAAATTTCAAAACACAAAAAAACACTGCCCCCCCTTAGGATGTCAAGGAATTTTTCACTGCATTCTCTCCCCCTTTGACATCAATGACAAAACCTTACTGCTTTTTCTCCCCTTTTTCTAGTATTCTTGTTGCACTTCTTCCTTTTTATTTTCTAAAACAAAATTTTACTACTCTCTCTCTCTCCCTTTGCTAAATAGAAATTTGATCAAAATTTGGAAAATTATGGCTGCTGCACAAATCTTATTTTTCATCTTTGGAAGGAATTTATTCCAAGCATCTACATCAATCCCAATAATTATTATCAAGCTGTTATTTTATGATGTCTGGTTAATGATCTGAATGAGGGATTCAAGAATTGTAATTGCTTCTTCCAACTTCTCTCCTTTCCTCAGGACTTCAATCAACTGGTCCAATCTGCATTCATTTTGATCCCTTACTTTCAAGAAGGTGTCCATAAGAGTGTTTCTGGGAAAGTGAATCTTTGTGTGCTCAACCTGCAACTCATGAATTTTGTTCTTTACTGCTCCATCCTGGTCTTGAACCATATTGTAGTCCTGACCAATTTTATTCAATTCACTTTCAATTTTCTCTAGCTTGACTTTGTATTTTCCAACAACATGAGGCCAATGTAGACAATAATTGTAGATGTCATTAGCTGAATTGATGCACTGTCTCAACACATTCATTTTATTTTTTAGTTTTGTAAGGGATAGCCTGAACTTCTCCTTCAAGTGTAGGATTATTTCCTCCTCTTTCTTATCCTAAGAGTCAAAGGCCACAAATTCCTTAATACACTCAATCAACTCCAAGGAATACGTTCTACAAACTTTCCAATTCAATGTTATTCTGCACAAAGTATTTGCCCAGAGTACTCTCAATCAGATTCTTGTCATATGAGGGTCGATCTAACCACATGTCAATAATCTTTTGCATTCCATCTTTCTCTTGAACTATTTGCAATATCTTTGTTTTGAATAAAGTGCCTTCTTCTTCATTTCCTTCAGCCATTATTTTATCCAGTTCAACTAATTCTGGTTCATCTATTGGGGTGTATTCATTAGGGTCTTCATCAAGTATGTCCACAATTATCTGTTCTTTGCCTTTTCCTTCAATTTTAGGAGACTTGAGTACTTGAGGAGTATCATCAGTAAACTCTATTTCTCTTTTTTGCTTCCTCTCCATCTTATTAGAAGATGATCCAACTTCAACTATTTTTACCGGAAGAGAAATACCAACTACTCCAAATTTTCCTAACAACTCTCTAAAGAAATTTGCATAAACTTGCTCACAATTTTCCAGAGTATTGAAATGCTTAAATTTTTTCTTACAGACCGGTTCACTCTCCTTCCATACAACATTATCATTCTACGGAAAAAAAATTAGAAATTACATCATGATACATATGATCAAAATTCCAAACTTGAAAGGATAATCTACATCCATTGTTAATTGCATGTTCTCCATCAGTTGTTCTTTCAACAAACTACATAGGTCAAAGTCTTGGTCCTCCATTATCATCTTATGCGAAATGTAAACTGTGCCTGCAGAGGTTGATCCTTCGCTGTTTTTGAAGAAAATTTTGTATGAAATTCCATATGTAATGTACCTTGTCAATGGATCTTTGATCGTCGAAATTACCAGAGCCCTCTGATTTGTTACACCGGTTAGGGTTTCAATTTCCTTATTTCAAATCAACTTCTTCTTCGGAATATCTCCAACATTGCATAACCCAGTTAAATTTCTAATCACTTCCTTCGAAATAAGATAGGTTTTGTCCAAATTTAGAGTATCTTCATTCAATCTGCTCAAGATCAACCTAACCACTTCCATGTTCTCAAAATAAGGAAATTCTTTCCAAATGTCCAAAATCCTATGTTTCACTCCTTTGAGCAACTTAAATTCGCCGACAGGAAACATATCTCTTACATCCCTGATCTTCCTGCTATTGTATTCACCCAAACTCACAATTCCCTTGATTTGCTTCATTTTCTGTACCGAACAAGATTTTTCTACTGAGCACAAATTTAGAAATTCTACAAGTGAATGGAATACTTGATGAATTTTCCGTAGAATCAACTTGAATCCTTCACAATTATGCTCTAGAAGCTCTTTCACTATTCTTTTTCAATGCAAATTGATAAATAAGGGTTCCAAGTATCCTTTTATAGCTTCGCACACCTAAATTTTTTTCGCAATAAATGCTCTGCCCTAGGAGTTCCACTTACACTACTCTTCTCAGATAATAAGAGAAGAATCCATCTGTGGGCGTTCAAGATCTCAACTTACATAACAAGTGATAATGGATACATTTGTTGGCTGATGAAACAACTACTTACAACTTCCTGTATTCTGGTGCCAACTACTAACAAGGGGACAAGTTATTTTACTTGAAAGACTCCCCCTAGGCCAATGGCCTGAGATCACTTTCCAGAGGAATTACCAGAGGTAGCTTCTGGTATGGGCTTATCAGATTCACTCTTCTTTATCCATGTTTTCTTCATCTGATCTCTTATTTCTTCCACAATCAATTTTCCTTTTCCTTTGTCATTTCTTTGTGATTTTCTTTCTTGATATACTGGACCTCTTCTATCCATGTTCCTGTTCTTGCAAAATATTGCAATGTGACCAAATCTATTGCAATTGTAACACATCAGATTTCTTTGTCTAGGCCATTCATCCATTGATTTCCCCTTGATCTGCGCTGGTTAGCAACATGTCCAAATCTTCCATAGGTGTAGAATTTTACACTCCTTATACTGACAGTCATACTTCTACATTCAATTGACTTATGACCAAACTTATTATAGCTAAAACACTCACCAAGAAATGATGGACTACTTGAATTTACTTTTCTTCTACATTGAGAAGCCATATGGCCAAATTTACTACAAGAAAAGTAGTAACCATTAGAATTCTGAGCATTGGGTTGTCTTACCGGATACCTTTTTCCTTTGTTCATCTAATTTCTTTGTCTGGGATCCTTGTGTTCAAATTCAAAGCTTTCTTCCTTCTCATATCCAAGACCTCACTTATCATTTGCATCCTTCTGTCCTTTAGTCATCTCATCAAGCTTAACAAAACTAATCCTAAACTTCTCCTTGTATTCATTTGCAATAGAGATTTCATCTCTAAGAATAATTATCTATCTTTCAAGCTCTTGTTCATTACTTCTAGATGGTTATAGTTCAATCTCTAGCTAAATGAATCCACTATTAACTCTATTGCATTCTTTAGATTTCTCTTTCAAGGACTGAGCCAAATTCTCCTCATTCTTCTTTCTTTCTTCAATCTCCTTAGTTAGCTTCATCGCCACATATTCCATCTCAAGATTTAGAGTAGCATTGTACCTAGCAAGCTTTTCACATTCTTCAGTTATTTGTTTTAGGGTTTGACTCAAGTGAACATTTTCCAAGCTTTTTATTTTCTTTCTATTTTAGCTGATCACACAGTTCCTCTTTTCTCTTGACTCGTTGATTTTATCCTTTAATGATTGAATGAATTTTTTCAGCATCCACAAGATTCATTTTTAACTCCAGGACTTCTGCTTTAAACTGATCAAGATCATCAAATGCTACCATAAGCTACTATTGAAGACCACTAGAGTCCATTGTACTTCAAGTTCTACCTCAAGCTATTAATCTTCTAAAGAGGAACCTGCTCTAATACCAATTGTTGGACTCAAGGAACACTGAGAGGGGGGTGAATCAGTGTTCCACAGATTTAAACTTTAAATCTAGATCTTAAGCCATTAACAAAACATAAACATAAATAAAGATGCAAGCACATGAACAAGATAATCAAAGCACCATAACACCAATATTTTTGTATGTGGAAACCTTGCTAGGGGAAAAACCACGGTGGAGATCAATCCACAATTTATACGCTCTATTAAAAGTACATGAAGAAAAGGGAATTAACATACATTCAGGCACATTGCCTAGAGCTCACTGCTCAAAACAAGGAAGGCTCATTTCCTTAAAAAATGTTAGAGATTACAAAAAATGTTTGAATTGAGAAGATAGCATCTACAAATGCCTAGTTTCAGTTGCAGTGAAGCTCATAAATCAAGTTTTGGACCTTCTATCAGACTCCACACTTTGCTTCTACTCTGTCACCAAATCCTCTTCTGTACCAGAAAAATTCTCACAACTAATCTTCTGATATTCACATACCCAACTTCTCTACCCTGCAACTGCTCTCATGTATCTCATGCACACAAAATGAATTTCCCGAACTTGCATAAATACCCGCTATCAAGAATTCAAACACTATATGTCGGCTTCACACAAAATATAATATTCTCTACATGTCGGCTTCAAATTATAAATAATTTTTGATGTGTTCCCACACATGTCAGCCAAACCATAGCTAGGACCCAAAAAAAAATTCTCAAACATAGAAATAGTTAAACAATCATCCTTTATACATCTGCAACACGCTTCATTGATTAGGTCAGCCATAATGAACAAATAGACAAAAAATCATTCTGTCGGATCTCTTTACTCGTACATGGATTAATGCAACATCACAAAACTTACCAATAAGGTACCATACATGCTTAACAACTTGTCTAGGGGATCCACAACACAAGATGATGATCTAGTGAAGCATAAAGATTGGCATACTAATCAAATACCTTGTTCATCATGTTCTATGCTGGTAATACACTATACTTGACTTTAATTGCTGATATGACCAGGTTTGGATCTGTGGAACACAATAGTGACTTCAATTGTCATCAATGACAATAGTAGAAGTCGTACCAATAATCTCCTTGAGCCATATGCCAACATGAGGACACCTTCCTTGCAGGTTTGCGGGCTTGTGAGGCACTTTTCTCGGTTTCCTTCATGTGAGAGATCTTGGAGGACACCTTCCTTGTAGGTCTATGGGCCAGTGAGGTGATTACATTCTTAAATTCTCTTTCTTTTCAACTTGCATATACCGGATCAAAGATCTGCATCTTCTTCATCTTGATTATATGCTCTTTCTCTCTTCAACATCTTAAATTTCTTCCATGTATTGTTTGGGGATGATGCATAGAATTGAGACAACCCTTCTACATCGAGGTCTCTTTACTTTGCTGACTCAAGTCCTTCAATTTTTTTGTTCTAACATTATTGTCTGGTGCAGGTTTTTCTTGTCTAATGCATTTGTGTTGCAAGTCTTTAGCTTGGGGGCATGATTTTGTGGTTTGAAGAGTTATCTGCTTCCTCTACAGTATCCTTTTGGCATATGATGTTATTTTTGTTTAGTAGATTTCTTTTAGTGTGCATATTAATGTAGATTCATATGCCCACTAAAGTGGGGGAAAAATGTATAGTCGTAAAATTGCACCACTTGCAATTTCACATACATTCTTGCATCCTCTTTAGTGTCCACTCCTTTAACATTTGTGTAGGACCATTTTATCCCTTGCATCAACCTTTTTCCCTTCTCAGGATGCTCCAACACCCCTTTTCAGTAGCTACCCTTGCGTGTTTGCTTTACATCAAACTTTGGTCTTTTCTTGCACACATTGTTTTGTAGCGTAACGTGTCCAGAGACTAGTGCACCACATGGACATCTACGTGCCACACTAGTGTCCTTGACATTTCAATGTTTAAACGACCATTTTCAAAGATGCTTTCCACTTGTCACCACCTTTGGTTGGTGGTAATGACTCGAAATGCTTTGTAACCACATGGGAAGCTTCCTTTTGCTTCTATTCTCTCTTTAAAATTTTTCCTTTCACTTCATTTGTGAATCTTCCTCCATTTTTTAGCTCTACTCTTCTACTTCTAGCCTCTCTCTTACTTTGGTTCCAACCTTCTACTCTCCAACTTTTTCTTGCGTAGCTTCATATAGCTTGTTGTAGTAGCTTCAAGCTCTCTTAATCTCCCTTTACAACACTCTTTGCAGCTCTATTTCCCTTGCTTCATGCTTGTGAGCACCTTGGGATTCCATTCCCTTATCTATTGCATGTTTACTTTGTGATATGGGTTCTCCTCCTTGAGCGGGGATTGCTTTTATCACCTCTTTTGTGATATGGGTTCTCCTCCTCAAGCAAGGTTTGATTTTATTACTCCTACTTGTTGGTGCATGTTCTAGTCTTGAGTGAGTTTTTCTTTCACCTCACGCTTTGTTTATTTCTCTCTTTCTCTATCTTCTTGGCTGTCTGTGGAGGTGGGAACACCAAAAGGAGGGTTTAACTGAGGCAAACCCCTATACAGCCCCAACATTTTCTCCAGATATCTTACAGATGTAGGTTTTGAAGGAATTCACTTGTTGGAGGATTCATCACTCATGTAGTTGTAAGTATTTCCTTTCTTCTTCTTATCTTTATTAGTTCTACTTCATTTTATTGTAGTTCTATTGCATTTTGTTGCTTTGTTGCATTCTGTTAGCCCTTAGTAATCTATTTGCTAGTAGCCACTTATGTATTTTCTATAATAAATTCATTCTCTGGTCTGTACAAGACACGATCACACCTCTGATATGCCATTGCACCATGCTAT